>JANHFT010006316.1:108270-115770 GCA_032467955.1 Pseudoxenodon macrops
GTCAAGAATGATAAGGTGCAACACGTAATGATACTCATAGGGTACAAATAAGCAATCAGGAAACAATATCAATAAGATAAGGATAACGAAAAAAATGTAATCATGATGTATACTGCTTGATACACATAGTGACAAAGGAACTAGATTTTGACAAATCTAGGTAGTCCTCACTAAATAACTAGTCACGTAGCATCATTTTGAAGTTACGACAGACCCCCCCCCCAAAGGTGTACAACCTGATTGACCGCAAACTCCCCTCCCTCTTGGTTACATAATTTTATTTTGGGTGCTTGCAACCAGTTCCTATTTTCAGGGTTTTTGCTGATTTCTAGTCTTTACTTCGGCTTCTGTCAAAAAAAAAACCAAAGCCACACACATTGGATATAGTTATCACTGTGTTCACTTAATGACAATGGTATGTACTTAATGACCATGGCATTTGCTTAATAACTGCTGCAAGAAAGGTTGTAAAATAGGGAATGGTCACATAATTACTTGCTTAATGACCACAGTGTTTCACTATCATAATTCCAAGATCAATTACAGTCACATGTTTTGGACTAGCTGTAAAACAAACCCAGACTTGGACCTTTTTCAAACTAAATTCTAAATATGATGCATATCCAGACTAGGTTAATTTCAGGTTTAAAAATATGGCAATATAGCACAAAGCTGTTACTGTTATTCCTTGATTTTCAACCACCGTTGGGTCAGGAACATCTGTTTCTAAATGAAGTGGTCATTAAGTGAATCACACCTAATTTTCTGGTCTTTTTTCTATGGTCATGAAATGAATCATCATGATTGTTTAGCAAATCTAGCTTCCTCCATTCACTTTGCTTGTCAAAAGCCAATAGGGAAGGTCACAAATAGTGATCACATAACCCTGGGATGTTGCAATCATTGTAGTTCCCAAGGATCTGGATTTTGATCACATGACCAGGGGACCTGTGGCTTTTGTAAGTGCAGAACTAGTTATAAATCATTTTTAATGGTCATTAATGAATGGTCATAAGTCAATATAACTTTTTAGTGAAACATGATATATAGCATGGATATATACTGGTAAATACCTGAGACATGTAAGTAGGCCATAAGAAGGCTTGTTCAGGTTGCACCATTAAATGTGAAATTTGCCATATCAGCAGGTACAGGAAGTTATCAGCTTACAACCTTAATTGGGTTTGGAATTTCCATCGTAATTCGAGTTGGAACTAATTTTAGTACAATTTTTACAGTGAATCACATGGTTGTTAAATGAATTCAGCTTCTCCAACGGAAGCCTTTTGCTGGAAATCCACAAAAAAGATTGCAAATTGTGGCATGTGAACTTGGGGCACTTCAACTAGTTGTAAATGCAAGCCAGTTGCCAAGTGCCCAAATTGTGTTCACATGTCTCGACACGTGACACTCGACAGTGCGAGTAAAGGTAGCAAGATACGTTTTACATGGCTGTTATAACGTTGAGCCTTCATTAAACCAACAATCATAAACCAAGGATTATTGTGTGATCGTTCTCTGTGTCTGTAATTTGTGTCTGTGACATCGGCCTTCTCTAACAGTAAGATTTCTGCAATAGAAAATGTAAGTGTTGAATGGTTAATTTAATTATGTCCACAGTTTGGAAACTCATCTACCTTTCAGGTGTTGCAAATTGAGATATCAAGTGTATTGGGACTAAGATCATCTCCATCATTAAACTTAAGTATTAGTACTATAGGGCGAATAAAAAAAATATCTTTTTCTTCTACAAGGTTGTGAACGTAAAATTGCTGAGATATTTTTAAGCTTCCCTCTTTGTTTCTTACTTCTGTCATACTATCTAGTTTAAATATCGTGAATTATATGTGCTTCTGTATTTCTCTTCTGTTTCCTGATTCCTGCACAGTACAAATGTCATACTGTACATAACATTGCTTATTTCATGTCTCATAGGAAACATTCCTTTTGTACTTCTATGTTTTATTGTTTGCGTGCAAGGATTACTGTATTGAATTCTTGCAAGATAGTGAAAAAGCGAAATGGAATAAGCAAAATTTTCTGTTCATAGTTTTATGCCATATTAGCAGAGGTAAATCATTAAAGTGATAGATTGAATTGATATATTGATATAAACATTTGAACGATTTAAAAATGAGTATTTCTATTTGTAGTTCTCCTAGAGTCATGAGAACTTCAAACTCTGCGTCTGGATATATTTAAAGTCAGTTGAATGTACATGGTTTTGTTAATGTACCATAAATCTTACTTTCAGAAACAGGGTTTACTTCACCCTGTATATTTAAAAGGGGAAATTTACTTGCTGTTGTAGTGAGAAGATGAGCAAGAAAATACAAAGGTAGAAGCTGAACTTTCATTCTAAACAGTCATGTATAAAAACGTATTCAGTAATATATTTTGTTTTAGAGTGTTTTGTAGTAAGTCATGTATTTTTTCTCTCCCATTCTTGCTGCCATATTAAAATATATAATAAATAAAACTAAACATAAACCAATATAAACATAAACTCACTGAAAGTTAAGTAATATTCTGTAAGGACAAGCTAAAATTAAAATTGAATAGAACCTAAAAAACACAGCAGTACATTATCTTTCTGTAAATAGTTGTTTTAAAACAGGTTGCATAAATCAGCATTTGGGCTTGTAGCATTCTAGAACGGCGTTATAATGTTTTTGCCACTCTTGGAAAGCATCAGTTCAATGATAATATATGCTTAACTTTACTGAATAAGAATAAATTCTGTAATCCTATGTGCTTGAATTTATCAGTGGAAAATACTTCTGCAATTTTTTACAAAGAAACTTTCTAGATTTGTGTTGGGCACAATGTCATTGTTTTAAGCAATACGGTATCTAAGTTACCTACTAAATAGTCTGTAATAGCTATATGATTCAGATTCATTTTTTTTCTTGAGGATGTAGATAAGGTTTTTTAATCAGTGCAGATACTTGGGTGCTGCATTCTTTCCTACCATTGCTTATAAGAACTCTCAATTTTTTTCTTACTCATGAGTAACCAGTACATTAATCCTTCTTGCAGGAATCCACTACCTTAAACAGACAGTGATGAGACTGTTGCTTAAGAAACCATCTTTATACATGGCTGGTTTTAACAGCTATTGGCTGATGTCCAATATTTCATGTTAAACTAAACTGTTAAAAAAAAAAACCTGCATCTCTCAGAGCATTGTAATAAAATAAATCTTGATCCTTTTTAGCCTGGATTTAGATCCAGATTTGATATGAAGATAGTCATGGTTACATGACAGATGGAATGTAAGCAGAAACAATGAGGGCATGTGATCTGAATAAAACTGAATATCTCAGTGGCTTTTGATACCAGTGTCCATAGTATCTTGTTAGCAGGATTGGGGAAACTGTGGTTAGAGGTGATTTGGGTATTTATTAGCTACGGTATTTGTGTTTTAAACTTTGTAGTGAATTCATTTTTTTCCAGATACTATCTACTTCTGCTAAATGATCATGTTTATTCTGTGCTATACCATGAAAATGATTGATTAATACATTTTATGGAGCTTTTGTGGAGCATCTTTTGCAGATTTGAGTCTTTTTTCCTGAAAGCTTGGAACTGGATGTCTGAAATCTCTTCAAGATATATAAAGAATTGGTCAACCAATTAGAATTAACAGACAAAATGGACTTATTATTATATTGGCTGGAGTTCAGGATGGGAGTACACCGATAGGAACAAGATCAATTCATTGTGTTCACAATGGTGAATAAATTCTTATATGTGTTGGGGCAAGGTACATATGGGACTTCTTGCTCCTATATTACATTGGCAGCTTATATTGCATGTCCTATCATAGATACATTTGATATCAGGACTAATTATACTTCCAGGGCCCACATTATGGAACAAATTGTCAATGAAATCCTATCCATATTTCATATATTTCAGAAAGGAACTAAACACATATTTACCCAGACTTTCGTACATTTTTGTTTTAGTCACGATTTACCAGTAATTCTTATTTCTATCTCATTTTTGCCCCAGAATGTTAAGGAAATTGATAGCATATAAATTTTCCAAACAAACAAGCAAACCAATTGTTTTATCACCATTGTTTTACAATGTAGGACTAATGTACTAATGTATGTACTAATGGGGAGTGAGCTCCCTCAGTTTTGAAATACTTCTGTAAACACTTCTGAAATATAGTGCATTTAAGGGATTGTATTGAATAGTAAAATTTTTGAAATGCAGACTTGACTATCTACTTACAGATTCCTTCTCAAAAGTACAGTATTGCTTTTCAGGAATGTATAATCACCTGTACAGCAGCAATTCAAAGATTGCATTCAATACATACGTTTGGGAATGTATTTAAAGCTGAATGTATAAAAGGGTGTGAAGCAAAGTAATGGTATTTATTACCTTTGAGAAATAGTATATCGAAGCTTGACCCAGTAATGAAAGATCATATCCCTTAAATCATGCAGAATTTGGTGTATTATATTTTGTATTTAGAGGCAAATAATAAGTGATAGCAAAACTATCTGTTCAGCAAGCATGAGAGAACTTTATGAACTAGTCTTGTATCATTGACTTCCTGTACAGGCCAGAATTACCTATCACGTCCTGCAGAGTTGTTAGAATATGATACTGAACAATTTTAAGTTTGAGACCAATACAAAAATGTAGCACACTTCAGATGTTTTAAAGCAGTTATTAATAGTATTCTTTAGTGATAGATGTACACTTTCACTTATATAATAGAAACAAGAAGGGCCAAATCAATATATATTATCTACTTTTTAATAAAATTATTGGCTGGCAAAGACACATCCATGTAGCTAGATAAACATATGAAAAACCCTGCTGTAGATTGCTACAGATCAGGTCAGAGAATAGCAAAACATAATAAGGAAAGGAAATTTCTGACAAATGTTGATATATTTTGGGCAGGCTACTGTGAAGAGCCAATTCCAGTCATGCTAAGTTTTGCAAATAGAACCACAGAAGTACTTCTTGCTGTATACTATCTTCTAAATATCTCATACCACAGAATGCTGGCAAAGGTGAACTTATCTGGTGAGAGGATAGGCAGTGTTGTTCTTTCTGGTGGTAAGTACGATCTTCCTGCAATAGAGTTAAGAATAATCCAATGAAATGAATGGACTAGGAAAGATGGAGATAAGATTTTTTTTTCCAAAGAGCAAAGGAAAGACATTATGGTGCTGACATCTCAAAGTAAGTAGGGCTTGGGGAAGCCTGCAAAGAGTCAGTTGTCTAAACACAGATATACATGGATTCCTTACAGCCAGAGATTGATAAGCACAGACTGGGCACATCTGGTAAAATCTTTCAGTACTGTAGGAAACCTGAATGGCAGGATTCTGAATAAGTGCCAGAATCCCACAGCTTAAAACCAAGAAAAATGCTTATGGCTTAGCTGGATAACAAGTCATCAACTTGCGACTACAATTGAGCCCATGGTTTCTGTTGATAAGCGAGACAGTTGTTAAGTGAACTTTGTCCCACTTTACAATCTTTCTTGCCACAGGGATTAAGTGAATCGCTGCAGTTGTTAAGTGAGTAACATGGTTGTTAAACAAACCTGGCTCCCTGAATGTCTGCTTGTCAGAAGGTCACAAAAGGTGATTACATGACACAGGGACACTGCAACTGTCATAAGTGTGAGTCAGTTGCCAAGCAGCTGAAATTTGATCATATGATTATGGGAATGCTACAATGGTCATGAGTATGAAAAATGGTCATAACGTCACTTTTCTCAGTGCCATTGTAATTTCGAACGGACACTAAACAAACTCACGAATGAAAGTAGCTGATGAATGATTCTGCACTAAATGAATTTTTGTAAATTGAGGATTGCCTGTATCCACAAAAGACTTAATTTCACAACTAAAACTGGGAAGACATTGGTAAAGCAACCAATTGAAATGTCATGATGCAAATGCAATTGTTTAGACCTTAGAGATCCAGAATTGGTAAATAACATCTTTTTTCTTCCTTAAAAGATATAATGACTAAAAATTATGAGCTGACAAATACCCTGAACTGCCTTCATGCAGAATACAATGACTGGTATATGCCCAGCAGTGGGATTGTTAGGAATTCTGAAACATACTTACATTAGATCACTGTCATAATAATTGCAGTAATGTCATTATTACTGTTGTAATAATCTAGAGTATAATTTTGTATGCTGCTAGTTATTTTTCAAATCCTAAAATAAGCATGCCGATTCAGATTCAGAGACGATTCTCATTTTTCTCCTTTGTGGTTATTTTTGGGAATAAATTCGGCTTTTTGGCTTGAATGTTTTGTGGATGTTTTATATTGACTGCCTATTTGTCTAGTTTAAATGGACATTAAGTAGCCCGTGAGCAATGGCAAGGCTAGGGATAATGTCTGGTAGACAGTTGTGGCAAACAGACAATGCCCATTTGTAATGCTTTATTTTTCAATTTTTTTTCAATCTTGCGTGAGGTACTATATATTTTTATGCTGAAGAGACTAAATGTCTTTGGAGATTCTCAGTCACAGCTGAAGAGACTTAAGTGAAGGTCTTCACTTCACCATTTGTGGGCGGGCCTCAGGAGTGACTACTGAAGAAGAGAATCAAACATATCTGCAAAAATGATGGAACTGAAATTAAATATTTATTTATTTCGCACTGATTCCATCCGTCCGTTTATTGTGCTCTACCCATCTTGTCAAATAGGTGTTTAATGGAATAAGATGAATGTGATTGTGCTGTTGGAATGCAGGAAGTTCTTCCTTATCCAACTAGCAATGAGAACTCTGACATGTAGGCTCACATTTGTTGTCATCAGAATAATGCTCACTTTTCAATGGTTTTTTTGCCCTGCTGACATAGGAAAGATCTGCCTTTCTTCATTTTATTAGATATAATTATTGTGTAAGTTTTATATGTGCATTTGCTAGTCACTATTCATCAATTCTTCATGTGACCATTGGGAATGAAAAATCACTCGCCCAAGTTGTAGCATAACAACTTGTTATTGCCACAAGTAATACCCTAACATAATGAAGTAACACTAAGTTATAAATATGCTATGGAATCAAATCATTAACTTCAATACCTGCATTAGAGTGAAAATGGCATTTTCACAGACTCAAGTAAATTAAGATATCAGGAAACTGTTCTATAGTGCTGACAAAAATAACTGAAAAATCTTTAGCTTTATTTCTGACCTGTAATACTGTGACCCACAGTGGGATTATAATTTGATGTAGTAATAGATAAGAGATTTCAGTTAAACAAACAATATCCAAAATAGTGTACTATGTCATGCCCTCATTAAAACTAGTCTTTGTTGAAAAAGGTGAAACCATGGAATGAGCATTCTTAAGATCCTGTAAAAGTTGTTAGATATTCCGGTATTTGAGGTGATAATTATGTGTGATTTTGAAAGATCCTCAAGGAAAAAATAATAATTCATAGCACTAATGATGTTACCTAATTTGGGTATTGAAATGTCTGCAAGAAAA
>JANHFT010006316.1:120770-135439 GCA_032467955.1 Pseudoxenodon macrops
AATAGAACTTCCAAGAATAAAACTACCATCAACCACCTCTTCTACATGAATATCAAGCTGTATGCTGGGCTGCTGTAGGCTTCAAATACACATGCGCGCGCACACACATGCACACATTTTCTTGTGATTATCAGTTTACTACTAGACTAATTTGTAGTGAAACAAGCACAGCAATATAAAAAAAGCTGAGGTACGCCTACAAGATTTGCTTTGGGAACGGGACAGCACTGAAGAATCATTCAGAATCAGACCAAGATTTTAGAGCTGGGTCAAGGTTGTTAGCCAATCCAAAGATCACAGGCCCAAGAAGCAGAATCTACATACAAATGTCACAGATGAGCTGGATGTTAGCTGTTGTTTTCAACAAATGAGCACCAGCAGGGAAGATTCTTGTAAGATTGCAGCCAGCTGTCACTAATCAGAAGGTTTACTTATTTGCTTGGCAAGGAGCCTAACAGACCTTCCCTCTTCTGCTCTCCTCTCCCCTTACTCATCCTCCTCTGACACTCCAGTCTCTTGGATGTTTTCTCCTTAAGCTGATATACTGCAGGTTCAGTTGGAGTTTCTTCTTCAGTGTCAGATTCAGAACCTGAGTCCTAAGCCTGGGCCATGACATGCTAAGACGGAAGGAGACATAGACTCACTTATCTACCTGAAAATGATCTACAGTGAGGACAATATTATTCAGACTGCAGAAATGTAGCTGAGATAATCATAAATATAGGGAAGATCATAGCAGACATATATACCAACCACAGGTAACTTAGTATCTCACAGTCACATGGGAACCATGATGTGAAGGCAAGGAAGAAAGCAACCTCCAAATATTGCCAAAAGGTAAGCCAGGTTCCAAAGAGGAAGCTTAATGGGAAGAACAAGATCCATGCCATTGACACCTATGCATCAGATATTCTGCTAGTATAGTGAACTGGCCAAAGGAGGCCATAGAGGCTGATGACCTCGAAGCACCTCACAATGTACAGCAGTTTGCATCATAAATCCAATACCCAGAGACTCTACACCAGCCAGTACAGGGGGCTGGCAGGATCTCATGAGGGTCAAAGATACCACCCCAGATAAAACCAGAAAATCCAGGAATATATCAGTAAGATGACGCCTGAAAATGAGCTGTTGAGAGAATGCCCAAAACAGAAAAAATAAGTGGAGGACCAAGCAAAGGAAATGCCATTGTAAGATGCTACCCTGCATGGAATATACCATCAACAGGTAGCTGACATTAAAATCCTACTAGTGGCTGCTGAAGGGCTGGGCTAAGCAAAGCATTGAAGCACTGATCAGAAGTACTTCAGTGCTTTGTTTAGAGAACAGATACTAATTTCCAGATCCATAGAAGCAGGGGTCTACCTCAGTTGAGAGCACCCGAGGTGTAGATTATGAAAAGAGGCTTCAGAGACACTTCAACATGTAATGTAAGATTGTAAGATGCAGGAACTGTACCACCAAAGTGGTTGGCATTGTATATAGGAACTACTCCACAGAATATGGCCTAGACCCTTCCAAGTTCAGATGGGGGTGGTGGTGTTCTACAGAGAGTTGCAGAGGATAACAGGGCTAAGATTATCTGGGATTTCCATATCCAGATGCACAGGTGCAGGCACTGGCCAATCAACTGGACATTGTAGTAATAGGCCAGAAGACATTAGGAATGATAAACGTAGCAGTACCAAATGATAGCACCATCAGGAAAAAGGAGTATTAGAAGCTGGAAAAGAACCAGGGCCTGAAGGAGGAACTCTGTCCCAGAAGAGTACATTACTAGGAACAGTTAAGATCTCCCGCCCCCTGCCCCCCCATCTTTCTCTCTCTCCCTCCCTCCCTCTCCATTCTACACTACCCTTAAAGCAAAACAATAAGACTCTTTTCTGGTACATAAAGGATAATATAAACCAACCCTTAATTGGTAGGACGTGTTCGTCTTAATCATTCAAGAAATTCATGATGGTATTCCCTAGGCAGCCAGAGCTGCCTGGTAGCAACAAGATACAGGATTTCAATGTGTAAACAGTGATAACAGTGATATGTCATTTGTATTACAATTTGGCTGTTAATTGTGCTGAAAGCTACAGCTTAAGAGCAACTTTCTGTCCAAAAATGTAAAATTAAAAATGATATATACTATATAGAGAGATATGTCGTGCAAAATTATAAAAATTGTACCTGTTGAATTTCTGAGTATCCATTTTAATTGAAATGATCTATACTGAATTTTTTTTTTGCATTTGATGATAAGAAATGCCTTTTACAGAAGCTTTTAAAATAGCCATGCATTTCCATTTACTAATAGGAACTTTGTGGCCACAGACCATAGCCATGATTAAATTTGGGTTATTAATATACTTTAGAGAGCACCAAATTTGATTGTATAAAATTGTATTAGTACCTTTATATCAGAAATGGGGGGAAAAATCCCAACAAGAAGAAGAATTTACTTATTTTGCTGGAATAATATCTTAGTGATTCCTTCAGTAAAAAAATATATCACCCATTTGATTCAGCACGGATAGTGAGATTATACAGTAAATAATGTACTCTTAGTTAAGCATAGCTAAGTTAGTATATGGAAGGAATTATTACACCAAATATAGATATATACAGTATGCATTTGCATAATGCAGTGTATGATTTCACTAGCTAATATCTTTGGCAGCTCAATTGAGTCCTGTATATAATAGTAAAAGTTGAAAATGAACTCCCCCCCCAAAAAACATAAAAAAAATAAACCAAGCATGTGCAGAACAGGTATATTTAGAGTATGTACACCAGAGGTCAGTTGTCATATTGGCAGAGAAAGCTGGACAAATGGACTTTGTTCTTAATAGCAAGGACTTGAAATAATAATTGCATATAGATCAGGATGTGGTTAAGATAGTTTAAGGTGATTACCACAACAGTACAAGTAACAATCCGGTTCTTTTTTATGTGTATCACATCTTGATGTTTTCACCATACCCTCCAGACATCTTTAATTAGATGTAAAAATGATGTTGAAGAATGGAGAGAGAGGGAAGTGGAATGATGAAAAACGTTTCACAGGAACTCACCTATATTAAAAAAGGTGACTTTATAAAATTGGGCTTAAATACATTGTAACTATATTTTGCACCTGTATTACATCAGAGCGACTCCATTTATGTGTATTGAACCCGACACAACAGAAATGTGCCAAAATAAGCAGAAATATACTTCAGAATATGTAATTATTTCCTTGTAATTCTCAAAGATCTGCCCGAAGGCAGAGAGTGCTAAAAATCACTGGGTTAAATCAGGCTGTCTTTGGACATTGGACATAGCAACAGTCAACATTAAATAAATTGGACCAAGGCAGTCATAGGATGGATTCCACTTGATAAAAAGCATCCATGAAAGAAACCTAAAACAAGATGGATCGACATCAGCAAGTATGGTGGGCCCAATTGGCAAAAGAAAGCTCAGGAGTGTATTGGTTGGAAACATGTGGAATCATCCTGCTGTGGATAGACAATGGCTAAAATGATGATGATGATGATTTCCAAAGGTCTTTCTTAGTCATATTACTTCTTGTAATTGCTTTCCCCCCCCATTCAACATGATTTATGAAACAAGGGAATATATTTTGCATTTAACTTAAAAGAAATGATAAAACTACTTTACCTGATGTGTAAGGTGGTAGCACTATAGTTTTCCAGCATAGTACTACAATCCTGTTTAAAATATATCAGAATATCATGGGAGGAGTTTTAAAGAAAACAGCTTGCGTTCTACTTTCCAAAAACTCACAAACGACTCCCTCTTACTTCTGCTACTTTCTTCTACTTTTATTCCTTCTTTTAAATACCTTTTAAAAGGTAAATGTAGATAAAGGAAACAAACAGGCATTTCTGGAAACAATTTGAACTGTTATTATCGGAATAACTGCATACACATCAAGGGATTTACTGTACAGTTTGCAAATACCATAATTAAATCATAATGAGGTACATGAAACACTACTTTTGTCATAGTTTCATCAAACTGATTTTGTCAGCGCTGGTGCAGAACCCTTGACACATCACTTCGAGTGCTCATTAGGCAGCCAATGTCTTTAAATTTTCATTAATTTGATGAACTCATTCATCTATGGGAGTGACATTTTATGCTAGGTAGGAAATAGCTTAGAGTTAAGAATACTTACTCAACATTATTTCTTGCTTTGGGGATTCTACCATACATTTGTTCATTAACATTTACTTACAGCAACACTTATACAGTCAACCAAAGGATTGGAATATAAGTGACAAATGCTGTAACCCAACACTTCAAAGTATCTAGTGGATTCTTTTGCTGCTGTCAGAATTAACTTTTATTGTTTTATGTGGCTCAAATTATGTGAATATCATTTTATAATAAATATTGAAAATTCAGAACGATGTTTTAAATTAAGTTTTTATGACGTAAATATGTCAAATGGAGGAAAAAGATAGAAACTTTTATAATTCAGTCTTAATCAGTTTAGAAATATATATGGAGCTTTGTGTAAACTAATTGAATTTTCAGACGATCATACCTTGATGCTACAAGCAAAGATAGGAAAAGGCTTCCAGTTTGATCTGAACAACAATTAATCCATGATCTTTCCAATTAACTATAGCTTAATATTTCAGCTAAACTAATTAGCTTTAGAACAAGTCCAGATTTTGTTAAATTTCCATTTCAATTGTTTCCAAAATGGATAGCTGTAATTTTTCATTTCTGATAAACTGTTGTATGAGTTAAGAGTTTCTTAGAGGTATAATGAATCAGTTTAGTTATTATTTTAGTTACACCTTGAATAAATAACATTCAGAATTTTAGTCTGCTCAGATTCAGATTTTGAATTATTTAGCACTTGACTCTCATATCTCATTCTGTTTTCTCAGGATTGGGAATAAGAATTTAAACTTTCTAATTAATAATACTGTAAAAAATATAAGTTTACAACATCATTCAACGAATAATCATTCACTCATCATTCAACAACAATCTTAATGTCAAATGAGAAATCCTACCCATTTTCTCATACTTTTTCAGAGCAGAGAGAAGAATACCTGTCTCTTTTGTGAAGGTTGAAAAGTATTCATCTCCTCCTTGTTCTGAACTGCTAATCCTGTAATCAATATGAGAACTAACTCTCACATTGACTGACCTTAACTGAGCTAGAAAGCTAATCAAGATCAGGCCTGTTTAATATTTGGATGGAGAACCCCACTCTATTAATTGTAGGCTGGCCTGGTAATTAAAAGCAACCTGAACAGCAACAGTGAAGCACTTTAATTTGATTGATAAGAAAATTGCAATAGTACATAGAGGTGTCCAGGAAGTCACGATGAATTGACATTATTCAACTCAATTAAGCAATTTTAACAAAAAATAAAAGAAAACCTGGAATAACATTCTTTTTTTTAACTTTACAGTAGATGATCAATTCCATATTTTTAAAAAAAAGAAATATATATATATATACAGTATATATTTAATATGTATGTATCTTTGTTTAAAAAACACTGAAAAAGCATATAGATTGAACCCACGCTCTGCAATGCCTTGAAGACATAAGCACTTATAAGACAGTGCTGGGGGAATTAGGTGTGATGGCAAAAACTGCCATCACAGGGGGGAAAAATTGTGTCTAGTTGTTTAGTATGCAATGCCCTATAGCAGCGTCCTAAGGGGTGGAGTTGAAATAGTTTATGTCCAGGATGTGAGGGATCTGTAGATATTTTCTCAGCCCACTTTCTGACCCATGTAGTATACAGGTCCTCAATGGAAGGCAAGCTAGTTGCAATTGTTTTTTCTCCAGTCCTAACTATCTGTTGAAGTCTGTACCTGACTTGTTTGGTTGCTATACCAAATCAGACAGTTTTAAAAGCGCAAATGATAAACTCAATAATTCCTCTGTAGAATTGTATCAGCAGCTTCTTGAGCAGTCTGAGCTTTCTGAGTTGATGCAGGAAGAACATTCTTTGTTGTGGCTTTTTAAAGATAGTTCGAATTAGGTTAGGTGGGAGATTATAGAACTCAGAAACCTGAAGTTCTCTACCGTTGATACTGTGTTGTCTAATATTGTAAAAAATGTGGTTGACTAGGAAGGATCTTCCTAAAATCAACCAGCATCTCTACATCTTTTAAGTGTGTTCAGCTCCAGATTGTTGTGACTGCACCGTAGTTGTTTAACCTCCCATTTGTATACAGATTCATTATCATCTCAAATGAGACCAATGACTGTTTTATCATCTGCAAACTTAATTTAACAGAGGAATACTTCGAGATGTAGTCATTGGTACAGAGGGAAAAGAGTAATGGAAGGCCCTGTAAGATACCTGTGCTAATTGAACAGGTATTCAGTGTGTTTTTACCTAGCTTTATCTGCTGTTTTCTATCTGTTAGAAGGCTTATACAAGTGTGGTCAGGCAGAGCTTAGCTCATTCAGTTTGGAGAGGAAAAAACTCTGGAATGATGGTATTGAATGCTGAGCTGAAGTCTACAAAAAGGATCCTTGGAAAGTTCCTTGGGGATTCAAGATGTAAGATGCAGTGCAGTGTCATGTCAACAGCATCAACTGCTGATCTATTTGCACGGTAGGCAAATTGCAAGGGGTCTAGCAGCGGATCCGTTATGACTTTCCGATGGGCCAGAACTTACCTTTCCAAAGGTTTTCATAATTACAGATGTCTGAGCAACCGTCTGTGGTCATTCACTTTTTTAGTTTGTTATTTGTATTTCTCTTGTAAATATTAAGAGATCAATTAGTTTCTTTTGTATATCCATTTTAATATACTGTTCCATATCATTTTTGTAGAACTATTTGTAGCATTCATGTAGCATTCTTGTATTTGTGAAACCATTTCCAAATCACTCTCAATCTTGTCAGGTAGAGCCACTTTAATTTTTTCTCCTTCCATCAATTGTGTCTGATTCTTGGAGACTGCATGGACAAATCCCTGCAGTTTTCTTGACAAGGTTTTTGAGAAATATTTTGCCATTGTGTCATTTATAGGACTGAGAGAAAGCGATTGGTCAAGGTCACCCAACTGGCTTTGTGCCTTCAGGTAGGATTAGAACTCATGGTCTCCTGATTTCTAACCTGATGCCTTAACCAGTACACCAAACTGACACTATCTATAGAGGCAAATATTCTTAAGATTAACTCTTAAAATATCCTTCAATATATCCAATGATAAAATATTTTGCTTCGTTCTATAAGTTGACTTTGTGTATTCTTCCTTCCTTTAGTACTCTAAAATTCCTTCCAGTGTCTAATTCTTAAAGTTTTGTCTTACTTTAAAAAGAAAATGTTTCAAAATAAAAGCATTTTTCCATGGGAAGATTTCTTTATTATTAAATCCAGAATTTTATTTCAAATTTATATGGACTCCTAATCAATTTGTAACTTTCTAAAATCAAAGTTTTAATCATCCTTTTGCTGTCTATTAAATTTTTTTTTTAAATTGGAAATTAAGATATCTTTTACTAAGAATTGAAGGAAACTCACCTGTGCTGTAAAATCACCAAATCCAAGGGTCCTTAATAATTAAAAAGCCATTATCAAGCCATTTTCAAAAGTGATTAGAAAAGGAAATATGCAAAATTACTGTATTTTCAAAGGCACCAGCACAGCTTTGGCAAAGATCTTTGTCCCTCACAGAGCTCTAAACTTTCCAGAGATTGCTACGTTGCCGTCTTCTCACAGGAATAAGTTCTGGGCAACCTCAAATCCTATCCTTTTCTGGAAAGGAATTACAAAAAAAGCTGGACCACTGACCAGCTCTTCATTGCATTGCAGAGATCAGCTCTACTTTTAGAGGAGTTGTCTTAGTTCTCCATTTCTTCTCTGGAAATGTATGTCTTTCAGGTAATGAAACACCTGAAAAGAACATTTTTTTGTACTGTAATATACAAGTCTGCCAATATAGTATACTGTTCAACTATTTTCCGCCTTCTTTTCCGCCTTCAATTGGCCTTAATGTAAGAAATGAACTTTTTGTGTTATAAATCCATGCTTGATAAAGATGAATTGGAGTACAGGTAGTCGTCAACTTGAGGCCACAATTGAGCTCAGAATTTATGTCGCTAAGTGATAGATTTGCTAAGTGAGTTTTGCCTGATTTTATGACTTTTCTTCTCACATTTGTTAAGTGAATCCCTGTAGCTGTTAAATTAGTAACACAGTTGTTAAATGAATCTGAATCCCTGTTGACTTTGCTTGTCAGAAGGTCACAAAAGGGGATGACACTGAAATTGTCATAAATATGAACTAGTTGACAAGCATCTGAATGTAAATCACATGACCATGGGAATGCTGCAATGGTCATACTTGTGAAAAATGGTCAAAAGTTACTTTTTTCAGTGCCATTGTAACTTCGAATGGTCACTAAATGAACTGTTGTAAGTCAAGGACTACCTGTTTCCCTGACAATAAGCCCTCCCCTGATAATAAGCCCAATCAGACTTTTGAGCACATGCGCTAAAATAACCCCTCCCCCAAAAATAACTCCTCCCCCAAAATATTTAAACGTATGTGCAGCCATCCCTGCCATTTTCTCTGGTTGCTTGTCATGGAAACAACATGTGGTCAGGAGGCAAGGCCAGAGAAGGGAGGGATTGGGGAACATGCCCCATGCACCCCACACACCCTTACCTAACAGCCTTTTTCATTATGTTTTATTTTTTTAAACAATTATATAAAATAAATAGATATACAGTTCTGTAAATATGATTTTGTAAGTTGGAGATTAGTGCTTTTAAATTGTGGTGCCGTGATATACTATCTTTTAAGTATCCTGTTCATTTCATTATTGCAGATTTTATTTTTTTAAGATAAGCTTGCATTATTTGAAATGGACTTTGGTTGAAGTAAGAGTAATTTTATCAATTCAAGAAATATGTTCTTAAAAATACAATAGGTAATTTAATAGTAACCTTAATAGTTAACAAGAGTAGTTGCTCTGTCTTCTGGAAGGTAAATCCTTTGTGTTATAATACAGCAATGAAAATGAGGAAACATTTTAGAATCTAAAATTAAAGATTGGTTGT
Source organism: Pseudoxenodon macrops (assembly GCA_032467955.1). Lineage (NCBI taxonomy): Eukaryota > Metazoa > Chordata > Lepidosauria > Squamata > Pseudoxenodontidae > Pseudoxenodon > Pseudoxenodon macrops. The sequence goes on from JANHFT010006316.1 coordinate 129,819, forward strand.
GTATAACCAAAGGGATAAATAATATTAGTAATCAGGATCAGTATAATTTGAATTCCCTGTATCACAAATTGAACTTTTTGAAATATAGTTTAATGCACGTTCAACAAAGGAGAAAATGGAGTGATTGAAGTTCAATTTGTACCATGTTATTAACCATTTCCGCTTGACTAGGTGAGTAAAAGGATAATGGATGAAGCTTTTATTATTGCCTTTCTGCTAAAATGAAGTGGTATAAGAGATAAGGTAATGAGATTAATGAATATAAAGTAAAGAGGTAATCGGTCAAATTCAAAGAGGGAGATGAGATGACAGAATTTGGAAGTTGTAAGTTTTTTTTTTTAATGGACCCTATCAACATGAGTAGAACTTGAAAAACTGGTGCTTTTTTATTATTCACAACATTACAGGTCAAGACCCTAATAAACTATGAAATTATAAAATGCAATTATCACTTGTTTCTGTGTCTCATAGTTTCATTTTTGAAATAATATAATAAGCCTTGTGAAGCTTTTCTTTGCATACTAAAGAATAATTTTTAGAGCCAGACTTGATGTGTTACTCCGCACAATTCCTAATGGGAGATTTACTCAGTGTATAAGAATTGGTCTATGTAACCAAGCACTATCAACATCATGACACACATGATTTTACATTGCCCTTATCACCAATGTGTTTCAGAAACTTTAATTCTTATTTAGTGATTTTTTTTGTTTGAAATAACTTTTATGCAATTAAAATCTATAAACAAGTAATTAAGGACACTAGCTATAGATGGACCTATTGAAAATTTATCTTTTTTCCCCCTTTAAAAATCTTTATCTGTCTTTATATCATTTTGTGGCATTCATAGGCTCCTACTTTAGTCTTAGTGTTATTATTAAGAATTTATAGAATATTGTTAATGTTATATATTGTATTGTGTTAGCAAAGCAATCATAACCTTTTAGTTATCTTTTATCACATATATTTCAATGACATTGAAATGGGTATAATTTTTTTGTTTGTATTTTATGCTGGTCTTTGCCATGAATATTTGATTGATAAGTTTTGGGATATATTAGAATTACAGTAACATTTGCATTTTATTCTCGGGGGTGTTCAAAGCAGTTTATATGAACTTGTTCCTTTTTTTCTGATAGACAAACTGTGTAATAGACATGGGGCAACAGATGTTCAAAGCTACCCAATGAACTTAATTTAGTAAATACAGATTTAAATATAGATCTTGTGTCATGCAATATTTAACAATTATGCAGATCTACATTTAGGGAGATTGTCTACAGGTTTAGCACTAGCTATCAGCTGTGGTGGTGCAGTGGTTAGAATACAATACTGCAAGCTACTTCTGCTGACTGCTGGCTGCAGTTCAGCAGTTTGAAGCTCACCAGGCTCAACGTTGACTCAGCCTTACATCCTTCCGAGGTGGGTAAAATGAGGACCTAGATTGTTGGCGGCAATATGCTGACTTTGTAAACCACTTAGAGTGGGCTATAAAGCACTGTAAAGTGATATATAAGTCTATGTGCTATTGCTATCAGCAATATGCTGATGATACTCAGTTGTATTTATTTTTCCCCAATTAGTTTGGATTAAGTATCCTTAGACCTTTCTTGGATTTTAGATTGTAAAGGATCAAAGAAGCTAATTTATAGAAGCTAATTTAAATCAATATAGTGTTGATACTCTGGAGATGAATTTCAGTATTTTTGAGATTCACCTATTCTACTTGGGAAGACACTATTTAGATGTATTCCTGGAACAGTGTTGATACTGGATAAATACAATATAAGTTACAGGAAGATATTTTTACAGCTTCAGTGGCCATGTGATGCTGCCTGGAGAAGAGAAGAGAGATGTAGCTTTCATGAACTAGTATAATCATCTCAGTCTAGTTTATTGCAATATGGTCTTTGATAGTACTTCTTGAAGATGGTCTACAAATTAACAGCTAACTGAAAATTCAATAACAAAGGTGGAATAATTCATGACATCATGTTGAAACAGCTTCTCTGTCATTTGCCTTCTGAGTCCATTTCAAACTGCTCACTATATATTGTCATAGGCCAAATTACTTACAGGATGCCCTATTTTTATACAATCCTTGGACTGTTAAGTCCACATTTAATTGTGTTGCTTAGACATTTGACACAGTGCATCCATATAATGAAGTGCATTTCTACTTGAATTGAAGCAAGTTCTCCGCTTCTTATAGTTGAAAGTTGCAACTTACAGTATTTTGCAAGCTGTTTCTTTATCCAGAGGTTCATTAAAAGCCTTTATCAAGTAATTTGTAAACATTTAAGGTCCATAGGGATGTGCACTAATAAATTGTGGCTTGCAGTTTATTAGCAAATGGGTTCATGTTTTGCTGTTTTTGAACCCTGTGAACATATCATTCACTACATATATGAATATTTTCTCAATTTCAGTTAAATATTATTGTTAATCCTTGTTTGCATTTTGCGAAATAAATGGATGTTTCTCACTCTTCATCTTGGCAAGTGAGAGTGGAATGCTTTCTCCCTATTTTATATACCTGCTGAGAGAATTTACAGGTGACAGCCAGTGTGATCAATCAATATGAAAAAGGACTGAGAATTCCCATCTGAGTGAGAAAAAATATTGTGGAGATGAAAATCATACTGGTAAATTGCCAGTGCTATTCTGGCTTTTGTTAGCTCTCTCTGCTAAGTGGAGGTCAGAACTTCTACTGAGTTGAAATTACTGTTTCATCAACTACATGGGAGTTCTTAGGAGCCACCCAGGCTTCATGGAAGACTGGGCCCTGGGCTGCCCATAAATGACATAGAGTAGCCATGAGCAAGAACTCTCTATTCATCGGATTCTCAAGAGTTCTGAAAATGTCAACCATAAGCCATTATTCATTACGTCTCTCCTAAAAACTTTTTGACTCATGAAATCATGGCTCTTGTAGGAGAATATGTCAAGCTAATATGTAAAAGAAGAAGAAAAAACTGGAATGGATAAACACATGAAATACAAAGAATATTAATGCTATTTAATAACAATATATGATCTTAAGTCATGTGTAAGGAGACACTGTAGATGGTCATATTATTGGCAGATGAAAAAGTCAAATCTGTAGGGTTGCTATGAAAATGGTATACATAATAGCAATTGTTAGAAAAGGAATTGGAAAAATACATCATCAACAGAAGAGAATATTTGTAGCTCTTAGTGCTCTCTGAACTTGATTGCTTTCTTGCAGATGTTTCATTATCCAACTATCGTGTTTCCCCGAAAATAAGACAGGGTCCCGAAATAAGCACTTGGCCTTATTTTCAGGGAGGTCTTATTATTTTCAAGGTGCAGGAGGTGGCGAGTGTGGTCACCTCATGGCTACTGCTGTGTTTTGGGGAGGGCTTATTTTCAGGGGAGGGCTTATTTTCAGGGAAACAGGGTATGTAATTTCATCATACAAACATAAAAAAACTGATGGCAAAAAAAGAGCTAGTAATCATGAAGGCTGCCCTGTGAGTTTGTTTTTTAATTTATCTATCTATTTATTACTTTTAAATATTGGTATATTTTATTAAATTTTTATTTTATTTTTAATTTTTTGTTGGATTATCAGTGCCAGAAGGGAGTGGGGTTTGTTCTTTGTTTATGTAAAAGTGGGTCTCCTGTGAATGTTGGTGGGGGTGTTCTTGATATTTCTTTGATTAGAGTGTTGTTTATTGTTTGATTGTTTGTCTGAGTTGGTAGTTCCTTGATTAGAATATTGTTTGCTGCTTGATTATTGGACAGTGTTAATATCTGCTAATCTTTATTTATTATTAAACTTCTATGCCGCCATCTCCCCAATCTGGGTGTTGATTAATGGCAAGGAGAAGTTTTGGGTTTTTTAATTTCCTTTTAAGATTTTTGTTGTCTCTTTTGAATGATGTGTAGATGCTCAGAGAGCACCAAGGATCCTTGATTTCAACCATGAGGTACAAATATTCTCCTTTAAATTTAAATTTTTATTTTTTGTTCATTCGTTCAATCATTTATTCTTTCATTCAATAAATCAGTTTAGGTATCTCATGATTCCAGACCAACAATAGGGAAGCACTGTATATAAAACAATAACTGAAAATCATATCATGTCTTTTGTTTGTGTACCTGTAGTTGTCTAAGAGATTATCATGACAATTGGTTGCCCAATTATATCATCCAATAAAGAAACAGAGATTATGATAGAGATGCTTTGATCAACAATTATTCTTAAATCTTTGTTATTTCTGTTAATGGATTATTTGCTTTTAATTTAACTATTGTATTTTAATTTAACAGATTATTAATTTTCCCTTATTAAAATTATTTAGACTAACCTTTACTGTTTGATAGCCAATATCAGCTCTTAGTTTATGCTAATTTTACCTAGATTCTGTGGGTTGTAGTTGAAGCATCAATCCTGCAAGTAATACTTGAAGAAGCCTAGATGCCAAACTTTTCTAAGGCAGGCTATTCAATAAGGCACTATAATTAATGGAAATCAGATTAATTCTATCTTTGCTTTTTCTGCTTGTACCAGGAAAATTTAAAAATGAGCATACAGAAAGAAAAGTATAATTTTACTGCACTGCCTTTCAAAAAAGTTTGAAAACAAATAAATAGGGATGAGAAATAAGAAAAAAGGTCTACCATGAAAGCAGATGAATAATTTACAGGCCATGGGCTTTGAGGTGCATCAGGTCAGCAGAAATAATGCATTATGAAAAAGGAATTCAGTTTGCTATAAATCTGTCTATCTCAGCAGCTTAAAATAAAACAGTTTTACCCATCTCAGACAACATTAGTTTGTTAGTCTCTGCTTCATGTATCAAAAATCATTCTGTGAAAATATCAATATCATTGGTTAATATAAATGAAATTAATTTTTAAAGCTGGCTAAAGGTTGACATATGAAAAATTGCATTACTTTGCAGAAGAGAAATTTCTGTCTTCTAGTGAAATTTCAGGTCAGGAGGGCAAGTAATTTTCACAATCTTCAATGGGAACCAATGAAATATGAACTTCATTGTCACCTAGCCCCAAAGCGATAAGATAAAATGAGCTGATACATCATTTGCTGTGGTTTTATCATCTCCTGCAGTAATTGGAAGAGAAAACATAAGAGCTTTTTTCTCCCCCAATCGTGCCTCCTTACACAGACTTAAACCATTTTAGTCTGATCAATGCAAAGGTCACACAGTATATTATTTATTTATTTTTAATTTTTTGCGCTTGCTAAAATGTCTAGTGAAACATTAAAATAATGAATATAGTTAATTGAGTTTGTCACATGAAAGAAGTGAATAAAGAATGTATATCAAGCTGCAGTGGAAATAGCAAGTAAAATGATATGAAATTTTCAATAAGTACATGAATAAACATTTTGCATTTAAGCTTGATTTCAAATAAATGGCTACTAATAATTGTGATATCTATTATTCTTTGTCAACATCGTTGTCCTGTTCTCTGTGTTAGGTATGTTTGGAAGCTTGATGTTATCTGAAGCAAATATTTGTTTTTCCTCTTACAAGGAAAATTTTTTTTAGTTACCGTGTTTCCCCGAAAATACGACCTGTCCCGATAATAAGCCCAATTGGGCTTTTCGGCACATGGGCTAAAATAAG
>JANHFT010006316.1:144654-156080 GCA_032467955.1 Pseudoxenodon macrops
CTGCTTAGAGAGGGCTGTAAAAGCACTGTGAAGCGGTATATAAGTCTAAGTGCTCTTGCTATTATTGCTATTGCTATGATCATGAATAGTTGACTCATATTAGAAACCTACAAGAGCTTAGCCTAATATACTTTGTCAGTCTGATCTGCCTTCTACACAACACATGGCCAGAAGACCTAAAGGTATTTCTGCTGCTACTGTGCCAAACTGGCAGAGATACATTAACCAGGTGATAGACAAATGCCACAGTGGCTACCATCTGCTTTGTAGTTTTCACAGGTGCCATAGCTACATATTAAGACCTTTTAGGCGATGCATTGTAAATGGCAATGAAATGTGCCAAGGAAGACAGATTTTTGGGAAGAGAAGACAGGATTGGCCTCCCCTAAAATCAAGAGAAATACATGCTCAGGGAGAAGAAAATGAGGAAGAAGGTAGGAATTAGCTTTGTTTTGGACTCTCCTCCATTTGAAAGCATCCTTTGTTTAAAAAAAAAAACCTATTGCAACTATATCTCATTTAAAGAAAAAGAACCACGAGAAGAGAGATTAGAGGGTCTGCATTTGCCCAACTACAGTTAGCAACTGAACATAGATCACTTACCTGCGTCCTCTCCAATAAGATGTACTATATTACTCTTTAACAATAGCAATAGCTTTTAGGCTTATATATACCAATAGTGCTTTATAGCACTCTCTGGGCGGTGTACATATTATTATTTGCATATTGCTCCCAACAATTTGGGTCCTCATTTTACTGACCTCAGAAGGATGGAAGACTGAGCCAGTCAGGATCAAACTGTCCATTGCGTGGACAACTCATTTAACAATTGCCTTGCTTAACAGCAGAAATCCTGGTCTCAATTGTGCTTTAAATCGAGGACTACCTGTAACTACTAAATAGTACATCTGTCCAAATAAAACTTTGACTACGTGATTGTGGCCTCCATGTCAGTTTTTTTAACTCCACTCTACGCAGACATCTCTTTGGGCTAAATGCAGGGCATCTATGTTCTGATCTACATCTCACCAGCCTAATGAACAAAACCTCACATTTTTGTAATTTTCGATGTTATCCCATTTTATTTAATTTTAGATATTTCTTTATATCCTAGACATACATCGCTTCTTTTGGACTTCACTCACAGATTCTGGTCAGGCTGCTTTATAAATGTATTTTAATTTTGTATTAAATTTTATCTACTGTCTTTTAAGATACTGTAGATTTATAAACACTCACAGTACACTCATGGATACATTGCTTGTACTGGTCTAAAACTATAATAAACTGGCTGGCTGGCTAACAAAACCCAAACCCTTTTCTTAAAGGGCTCTATGCAATTTCTGATTTCTAGGTCATTCAACACATTCTCCAATATAGGCTCTTTCTCCATCCCAATTATGTATACAATCCTACTGGATAAGGAGGAGATATTCTGCCCTGAAAGTTTTTGTAGGAGCCTTATTTAGATAAAAGGTTCATATATCTATTATTTTAAATCTGTCTTTCCAAACCAGGAGGTTGGTGGCGTCATGGCTCAGTCTGGTAGGATTTGCAGTCAAATAAATACAGAGAGCTTTGTAGAGGTTTCTCAGCTACATAGCACCGGGAATTAGGGTCTCTTGAGGTGCTCTCAAAATATCCTATCAGGCACTAATATCTGCAGAAAGGGAAATTATTTTAGATGTGAGCTTCAAGGGAAAAGGCAGGCTGTCTCTCTGAATTTTCTTTTGGCTGTCAAATGATACAAATCTCAAATTAGTGTTGTTCCACAGTCCTAAAGAGAAAAATAAACCCTAGGAGGAAGTAAACATTTGTTCCATGTTTACTTTGATTTATAACAACTTTTATAAAGAATGTGTCAGGGGTGGGATTGAAAAGTTTTAGCAACCGGTTCCATTGCGTGGCAATGGGGGCATGGCCTAGTCAACTTCCTGCACCATGGTGGGGGAGGACCATTTTTGCCCTCCCCAGGCTCCGGAGGCTTTCCTCAAGCCTCCAAGAGGGCAAAAACAGCCTGCCCTGGGCCCCAGAGGCCCTCCAGAAGCCAGAAATAGGCCCATTTCTGAACTTCCAGTAGTTCTAGTAGGTCCATTTTTCACTCTCCTAGAGCCTCCAGAGGCTTTCTTTGAGCCTCCACCAGGCTCCGAACGTCCGCCAGAGGCCAGAAATGGGTTTCCGGACTTCTGGTACTTCCGGTAGGCCTGTTTTTCATCCTCCCAGAGCCTCTGTGCGGGCCCTGCACTTACCTGACATCCAAACGGGCCGCATGGAGATTCCTGGGAGGGGAGAGGCAGGTTGAGTCAATCCTTGCAACCACCAGTTCGGCAAACCAGAATAAAATTAACATCTGGTTTGCCCAAACCGGTCCAAACCGGCTGAATTCCACCCCTGGAATTTGTGTCTCTCTGGCTAGAGATGATGTATAATTGCCACAGGTAATAAGTGAGTAAAAGAATAGGCAAGGAGAAGATGGCTGGGGATGAGAGGATTGATAGCTGAATATATTGCAAGGATACCATATTTATTTATAGAGGTGGCCCTTATAGATAAGTGTCAGAGGGAATCTCAAGTGAGGGGTCAAATGATAGAATAGAATAGAATAGAATTCTTTATTGGCCAAGTGTGTTTGGACACACAAGGAATTTGTCTTTGGTGCATGTGCTCTCGACAAATTTAGCATAATATTTTCTGAAAATTAATTAGAAGAATTTGAGTCTCTCTTTTTAGATAAATGCTACTGCTCTTGCTTGTTACTGGTGCGTCTTAACATTTATAAAGAATCCCTGTACATTATTTAATCACTTATTTTTCAACATTTATCTGCCTCCCAGCTCATAAAACTCCAGGTGGTTTGCAATAATATAAAAATACAGAAATCAATCACTTGAATCCAAACTCAATGTTAAATATAAATGATAACATAGCAGCCCATCAATAATAAGTCAACGAAAAACCTTTTAAAAGGTTTTTCACCCAGTAAGAACAATATTTTGTTCTTGCTGGGTGAAATATCAGCAGGGAGGATACAGGGCATAGCCTTGGAAGAAATATTACTCTGTATCTTTATTTTTAGTTATAGTGCATGTTATATTTCTTTCTTGATATACCAAGAAGGCTACACTGATTATTGTTAATTCAGTATTATTTTCAGTATTATATTCATTTAGTTTGCAACTTTTTATTAGTTAGCAATATTTTTAACAAGATGACTTCCTGTATCATTGGTCATTGGTCAACCTACCAATGATAAGTACTAAGCAACATAGAAGAGGTTACATTCACCAATCTTATGCAGTAAGCAGCCTTCCACATTCATTCCTCAGTCTTTCATAAGTCATTATTTCAGTCTTGAAAACATTCTGTGCATAGAATTTTTAAAAGGCAGATGGAGAGTGAGAACTCTTGCCTACATTATATTTCATAAAGTTGTATTTATTCCTATAAGATTTAGTAAAGGTTTCTTTAACTTTGTGCCTTCTATTTAAAAAAAGCATCATTGCACTTTCTCACCAGGACGTTCATACAATGATTTAAACCAATATCCAGTATTTCCTTGGGTGATCACTAACTATGAATCAGAAGAGTTGGACCTTACACTTCCAAGTAATTTCCGAGATTTGTCAAAGGTACTTTATTCTTTTTAAACTAAGTATACATGGAGTCCTTGGAGCCCTCTGAATGTGATTGCTTGTTTGCAGATGTTTCATTATCCAACTATGGGGCTTGCTCCTTGTTTATACCTTGAGCCATGGTGACACAGTGGTTAGAATGCAGTTATTGCAGGCTAACTTTGCTCATTGCCAGGAGTTTGATCCTATCCGGCTCAAGGTTGATTCAACCTTCCCATCCATCCAAGATCGGTAAAACGAGGATGCAGATTGTTGGGGGCAATATGCTGACTCCATTTGTAAACGATTTGTAAAGCACTACGTAAAGTGGTATATAAGTCTAAGTGCTATTGCTATTATAGATAGTAATTTTTTTTATTTATCACATTTTTAAACTGCCTATCACCCTCAGAGTGCTCCTCTTCATCAGCCAATGCTCAAATAAGCATAAATTAACACCAGGCAAACAATCAAGCAGAAATTAATTAAACAACCAAGGGAAAATCATACCTCCACCAAACTGGCAGACAAGAGATCTCCAAGGATTCCACAGTTAAAAGTTATAGAATTCACTTCTACGAGAAATAATGATGATGTCTGTGAACCATGCTATAAACCAGAAGGGAACAATACTCTTTCAATAACTGTTTAGCATGACTCTATTAGTATTAGAAATTAGTTTTGTTCTGCTGCAGAATAAGGGTGGAGGAGACCCTTGTGCTAGACATCAGACTGGCCAACTTGAAGATGACTATTCACCTAGTTAGGTCTTTGGTCTGATTAGCAGCTCTCGTTTTGTTCTGGGTATGCCGCTGTGCTGAAGCCAAACTAATTGTTTCCAAACTAATTTTTATAAGCTTTATTTTATTTATTTGTTTATTTTATATGTCACTTATCTCACTATTGAGAGACTCTGGGTGGCTAAAGTTACCCGTATGATACAAAGATTCTGTAGCAATAAAAAAAAAGTTGACTATATATAGTTGTCTCTATATTGTGTGATAAAGGCTATTATCAATAAACAAATCAATAAACAAACCAATAAAGTTGACCATGCAGTCTAGTCTAACAATTTTTATGTTCAATTTATTAAAAGGAAATAAATATCTGCTTTAATTGAACTGTCTTTTTCATCATATTTTCAATTTAATATATCCCTCTCCATGTAGAATTGTTTAATATAGCCATGTTCTGTTTTTAAGGGCAAGGTAAACTTCATTGACTGAAGAATATCTATCCCAGAAGGAAAATGACACATTCAATATTTTAGTAGTTTGTACTGTGGTATGTTAGCAGTGCCTACATTTTGGTTTATTACTGCTACCATCATCCAGGCTGTACTTGCATATGGAAGTGAGCATTTGCATTTTTTTTCAATATGCACTTGAACTTATGATCTCCTTTCTTTATGTTTAGCTGCAGTTGATCGGACAGCACAAGTTATGCTCTGGATGATAAGTGCTACTTCTAATTGATGCAGTCTCGATAGAACAGAATATTTGTAGCTTATGGTTCAACTGTGAGATCCTGGGTGCTCTATGAAGTTGGTTGTTTTCTTGCAGATGTTTCATTAATAAACTAGATAACATAATCAGTGCTACGTAAGTTTGATAATGAAAAGTCTGCAAGAAAACAGCCAAGCTCAGTCATGCAGTTTCTCCAGGTCCCATTTCTCATAGTTTAGTCATACTACAGCAGGCTTCTGCTCTTCATATTTGTATTGGGACATTTAAAAAAATAATTTTATTAAAGATAATAATTGCAATAGAAAAACTAATACCAATTAAAGAAAGAAAAGAAAGAAAGAAAGAAAGAAAGGAGAAAATAAAAAGGAAAATAAAATGTAGAGGGAAGGAAGGAAGGAAGGAAGGAAGGAAGGAGACATCCAACCATCATCACAAGTATAAAAAAAATTAGTAACTTTTCACCGCCTCTTGATCATTCCAAATGCCATATCTTATCTACAAACAGTCTATAAAACATTATCATTTCAGTCCTGGTGTCAGCAAAAGTCCATTAAGGGTTGCCAGAAATAACAATATATTTTAACTTTAATAAAATAAACCAACTTTATACTCCTCCCTTTTACTTCTAACAATCTTCATCTGTAGTCCATTCAAATAATGGCATAGTTCTTGATTTCTTTTTTACCCCTTTTCATAAGATTCATCCAAGCTTTAAGAAGCCTATTTTGTAAATCCCATACTAAAGAATTATACAGGTCACTCTTTGGGTTTATTATTTCCCTTTTGATTTTTAAAGCACCGACCAATTTTGTATGTCCAATAAAACATCTTTTTCCATGCCATTCTCCATAGTCTGACATTTGTAGATCCACTATCAGTGTTAACTCTGTCTCTGTCTTGTCAGATAAAATTTGTTTCTCTTCTGCCATTTCTTCCGAAACATCTTTTGGACACAGTCTTTGCTGGCACAGTTTGAGCGATATGGCTATTCCGTCATCTTCTGGTGCTCGGAAACACACCAGAGATCTGTGTCTTGTAGTCTCCTTGTGAGCAGAAACTGCCTGGAAGATTTGCGGGTGATCTCTGTCCTTTCTTTGTCTAGAGAGCTTTGAAGAGCGGGTACACTCACCATCTCTTCATTATTTGCTCACTTTTTGCAGAGCCATCTTCACTCTGCCATTTCTTCCTCTGGATGTCCATTTATATTAGGACTTGTGACCTAATGTTCAACCCAAACTATAAGGTACCCAGCTGAAGAAAGCTTCAGCATAGAACATTTTAGTAATTAATGTAATCATTCATAAATATTCTTGTTGGTTTTTGTTTTTTTTACATTCTGCTGGATATGACCAAATTTTAAATGAAATTTAGGGATATATCTAAAACTTATTTACTAAATGTAGTAAACTTAATATTGACAAATATAATAGCACATAATATAACACTACAATAGCACATAGTTTATAAAAATAGTTGCTGTTCTTAAATTATGAACAATTGCACAATTTTAAAAATATTTTGGGTATGTAAAATGTAATGCGTAGAATCTGCAAATATGACTGAATTTAAATGATAGCAAGGGCTAATTCTATGAACTTCATATTTTTATTTAAAAAAAACAGATCTCTACATGTCATAGAGTTGCTTTTAGCACCTTGGATAAATTTCAGAAGCAGCTTCCATGGTAACAGAGTTAAAGAACCTACAGTTTAAATCACTATGTAGTATTGAAATTTTTGAACTGGATTTTTAGTTCTTAAAATCATAGAAATGTCTCCCTTGTTTTGAATAATTTTCCAAAATAATATCTTTATTAGGATAGTTATTGGCCAAAAATGTGATTTAGTTGAATTACAATCCCTTCTTTATTCTGATTTAACTTTGAAGTCTTGTTCTAAGCAACAAAATTGAATCAAAACAATAGAAATTCTTGTTGTTTAAAATTATTCTATACCTGATTATTACATCTTGTATTTCCAGTGGCTTTTTATCCTTTGGTTTGAGTGTTTCTTTTTCAACGCATAAGTGTGCCATATTTTATTTATGAACAGTACATATTTTATTTATGAAATATACATTGCTTCTCATTGTCTTGTTCACATCCTGTCTCCTTTTCAATCCAATCATTTTCCCTCCTCATTTCATCCTCATTACACTGTTATATGTTGAAAGGAATCTTGTAGATGTAATCTATTCCATTAAGTTTTTTCGCTTCAACTTTTTATGACTTCATTAGAAGATTGTTAAAATCTTTTTTTTCTCAGTTACTTTTATTCTCAATCCATATATACATTATAATAATTTTTGTACACTGCAATTCATAATTGTATCTCATAAAAATATAAAAAAATTTCATGGGTATATTAGAGCCATACTGCCATCTATATTCAAATAGAAAAGAATGACCTGGAGCACCTAAGAGCTCTTGCATAGCATGTGTTGGCAACTTCTTAAAAAAGCTGCATCTTTTTGTAGACTTTAGAGCTTCTGCTATGTGATCCCAGGAGCAGACAAATTGATTTAAAGATGGTTTGTCAGGTATTACATAAATGATGTTGTGTTCTCCAAATCAATTACCACCTTTTGAATACTGATTGCTTCACTGTCCTATCATGTAAACATCTTCCGATGCATAAGCATCAGTCAGGACAAATAACAAACCACTAGAAAGTATTCTAGTTGTTAGAGTCGATATCCCATGCAAGATCTTTTCCTCTGTCTGTGATATTTAGTATCATCATCATCAGTCTAAACCAACTGGTAAATTCAGAAAATACTTTCTTTCATGACAAGATTTCTGTGCGATTGCAAACTCAGTGTCCTCTGGATATATTGGTCAAAGATTTTAGATTCCCAATATTACCCAGGAATTGTGGAGTTTGTAATAATGATTTTTTTGTAGAGCACCAGATTCTTACACTGTGTGCTAAAAGCTGTTCTGTAAAATGACAATGTCAAGTGGAGATTTATATTACGATTACTGATATAGTGGATTGATATTTGCTTCAACATGGGTTAAAATGTATCAGAACACAAAATAATCAACAAAGGTAAGATCAGGATTGCCATAGAAATAATAGGTAGATTCATTTCAAGCCATCAAGTAGCTTGTTTGAGTTTCCAAATCATGATATGAGAACTCAGCAAGTATGTCAAGTGGTTAATAGTTTCTGGATTAGATTTATATTGGAATCACTATTATGTCTTGGTCAACAGCTTAGTAAACTGTATGAGACCAACTACACTTGCCCTCTATAAAATGATATTATCCAAGGTTAGTTGGTTATTTCTTTTATTTCCTTATTAATTTAAATTGTATGGACACCCATCTTAAAATGTGAGTCTTAACAAGTTTTTCGGAAACCTTTGAAGACCCATCTGCTTCTCCAGGTATGGCAATACAGGGAGTAAGCAAACATATATAGTGTCTTTGATGGGCACTTTGTGCTTTATTGAGTCTTAAAATATAGGTATCTTTTGTATTTTTGTACATTGTATTTTTCATCTTTGCCATCCACCCAGAGTCGCATTAGAGAGATGGGCAATCATATACATTTATATAAGTAAATAAATGAATAAATACAAGTACCGCAGTCAGAGTTGCTTATGACACATATATTATTTTCAATGTAATTATGATTTATAGAATAATATCCTGTTTACTGGATTTTATGTAAATTGCATAATGAAAACAATTATATATGATTCTGAGTTTAATAGGGAAAATAGCATGCAATTCTTTTTGCTGTTTACTTATCATATATTACATAATTACATTCCTTTGCATTATTAATCATTAGAATTTTTAGAGAAATACTATAGTTCACATACTTTTCTTTTTTACTAGCTGACTTCAACAGGGTCGACCATCTGCCCCCATCTCCAGATCTTTACTTCAAATGTGGTCTCGGCCACTAAAAATGCCAGCCTAATCCCCATTGCAGCCAGTCACCATTGTCCCGATTGCTCCTACAACCCTATGCCCCACAGACTCTGTCAGGCCCAGCTGACTTTCACCATTTTTCTTCCATTGTTGACAAGATGCACTCATCCTGATACTACTGTATGCAAGTAGCTACCTATGCACAAGCCAGGTTTTCTTTCTGAGACTGCTTGCACTGTTCTCCAAGCCTTCTGGCGTTCTTGCAAGAATGAGCATGATATTTGGAGAAGGAAAGGTGTGTGCAAAAAAAAAAAAGTCACACACAATTTCCATGCAAAATAATTGTTCTATCTTGTTATTTAGTTAAGCCACTGTTCCACAAATATTTTTCTTCATTCATCCAAAAACCAGTTCTCACAGTCATTTTTACCATTTATCAGAAAGTCCTTATTTAAATGTCCTGTTGTCATTTGGTAACAGGTTCAAAAAAACCACTTTTATCTAATTATGTGTAATTTTCACAGGTTTGGGAAACATTAGATTAAACTCTTATTTCAGAGTTTCTGTTTTGGGAACAACATAAAGAACTACCGTAGGTTCTATGAAAATATGTTGAAAAAGATGGCTATGTATTGTCCTAGAAAACAAAAGAGAGGGAGGTATAAAAGCCTCTTTCAGGTAACATGTATAGAGGAAAGTCAAAACCTGTTCACTGTTGTTCCATATTGCAGGAAGTGGGATAATGGATAAAGTTATCGGAAGGTAGATACTGATTACAGGTAGTCCTCAACTTATAGACCAGTCACTTAGCAACCATCTGAGGTTTACAGTCAATTTCCTTCAAGACACTTACAACCCGGTTTCAATGTTCTGATGATTCTTCTCTCCCTCCACCATGGTGATGTGATCACATTTTGGGCATTCAACAACCGACCTGCATTTATGGTCATTTGCAGCATCCTATGGTCACATGATCATGATTTATGATATTTTTTTTGCCAGAAACCAACTATTTTGATTTCCAGCAAAAAATTCATTAGATTCATTCACTTGATGGCCACCACAAAAAAAAAGGTTTTCAAATTGGGAACGATCATGTACTGATCCGCTTAATAACTGACCTGACTTATGATGATCATTCCAGCCTCAATTACAGTCATAGATCGAGGGCTACCTCTATGTAGTGGATATGTGGGAATGATCTTGGGAGACAGGGAAAGAGAAGGTAACTTAGACCACAGCATAAATTCTCCCTAGTACATGGGCTCTAAAGGGGGCTTGTGGCGGAGAAATGTACTTATGCAAGATTGATACCACCCTTTTGAGGTAGACCAGACAGGAAACATGGTAATTCTATTTGTAAAGTTATGTCAGTAGAATATTGCAAGTCTGGAAGTGCAGTTCCCTTAGCTGCATCTCTTTGCCCTCTCTTCCAACTTATTCCCACACACCATTAAAGATTAAATGCTAGAATAAAAACCTCAGATCAATGGAACTGTTTGCTATTCTAGTAATTCTAGTTGAATTAAACCAGGAAATCAACTTCAGAGGAAAGCAAAAACTACATTATTGAGATTGGCTCTAATAACAGAATCTTGCAAATGTGATTGTGCTGCACTTTTATCTAGAGAGCTGCTTCTCTATGTCTCTGGTATGGTTATTTTCTTTATTCTCTACAAGAACCAAATACCTAAAAGGGGATCTGCTCATTTTCTTTGGAACGTATTTGACTGACACTAGATAGCCATTTATGTAGGAGGTTTTAATTTTGATTCTTGTATTGAATGAGGGGCTGGAATTGATGGCTTTAATGAGCCTTTCAGTTTTATGTTTCTATTGAAGACAGATGTTCAATATAGTGTGGAATCGTGTATTCTCATTCTCTCTCTTTTTTTTTATAACAAAGCACACACAACTGCATGTGATTGGCCTTCCTGGCTCTCTTGAGCAGGGTTCCTGGGCTTTCCCTCCACAATCCTTCTACGCAGGGGTGGGTTCTAACTTACCTCGCCGCCGGTTTGCTGCCTCCTGTGCCTCCTGGGCACGCGCATGCGCAGTAGAAAAAAATTCCCAAAAATCCCCCCCCAAAAAAAGGCCAAGGACAAGATGGCAACGCATGCACAGTGCCGGAAACTCTGCTTCTGCGCATGCGCAGAAGAAAAAAACTCCCTCCCAAAAATTTTTTTAAAAAAAAGATGGTGGCGTCCACGGACCAGAATCAGCTCTGTGATGTCACCAACGCCTTACTACCTACTCTATAGAACCGGTCCGAACTGATAGGAACCCACCTCTGCTTTTACCCCTTCCCGCATTTCAAGGGAGAGACTATTCAGTAAATACTGAATAACATGTTAAAAACAAGAAAAAAAGTCAAGGAAACAATTGGTCAATTGCTGGGAGAAAGTGGCAAGAAAGTGACAAGCAACAGGGAGAAAGCAGAGCTACTTAACTCATTTTTTGCATCTG
>JANHFT010006316.1:156180-167400 GCA_032467955.1 Pseudoxenodon macrops
TGGTGTAGGGTTTCCTGCCTAAGCAGGGGGTTGGACTAGAAGACCTCCAAAGTCCCTTCCAACTCTGTTATTCTATAGTCTACTGCAACCGTACACTTGCCCAGAGAAGTCCTTTTTGTGGTTGAGTAGTGAAGTGCTGACATTTCCCCCTTGTTTTCCTTCCTCTTTGTAGTTTAACCAAGTAAGGGATGAATGTTATAAACATCCTTTCAGAATGAGAGTGCTGATTCAATGAGAATGCAAGTATTTATTAGGCATAGTAATATTAACGAATTAAATAGAAATTAAAAGGCAAAAGGAGGGGAAGTTGGGATGACAATGACATTAGCAGGTTTTATGTCAAAGTATAATGAATGGAAACAGATTTCAAATATTCTATAAACTAAAATTCTAATCTAAATCTAGCTCTACCGTTCTATAGATATTTTCTTTTAGGATCTTGAATCCCAGCCTCCTGGGATTGCTTTTTCAATTTATCTGGTTTTAAATCAAACTGGGAAGACGACTCCTACTTATCCCATGAGTTACATGCAAAAAGAGAAAATGGACCTCCCTCTTCATCTTTTTAAAAGCTAACCTGAAAGGAAAATCTTTCCATGCCTGATTGACTCTTTAGCATTTGATTTTCTGGGGTTTGTTTGTCTTTGCTCATTACCTATATCGACAAGTTAGATTTGTGACATATCAGATTTAGGATTTCTTTAACTCTTTCCTGTCTGAATGGCTTCCAGTAAGAATTTATTTTGTGTCACAACCTTTTGCAATGAAATTTCTTTACAATTTGAAACTTCTAAAGACAATATAAAGAAAAAGAAAATTATGCTTCTAATGCCTAATTAGTTTAGCATAATGTAAATTATACGGTGCGTAGGATATTATGTATTATATGTAATATAATAGTATGTAGCAATTGATATTTTAAAGGGAGGGAGAGTTTTATATGCTGTAAAAGGCATACTGTGATCACAAGCAAAGTTATTCATAGTGTAAAAATTACTAATCATTAGTATATTTTCATCAGGGTTTCAAAAATGAGAGACTATGTAGGAATGTAGCACAGTTCATGTTCAGTGTTAAACTTGAGTTTTAGAAAATACAATGGAACAAATATGTTTTTGATCATTCAGCTTGCATAGCCCAAACTAATCCAATGATCATTAACCATAATAGCATTTACTGGAATGTCCTGAAGACCAGATGTTTCTGGAAGAATGAAGGAACCAAAGTGCATTTGTGTGATACTCTTTATTATTTTACATCCTGGTGTAATGAGCAATCATTACATTACAATCTCTTCATGTTTACTTAAGATGGGTAAATATAAGGAATAACATCTTTTCAGTTGTACACCATTGTTAGGATCAGTCCTCATTTTGGAAACTAAACTAGCTTTATTTTTTTGCAATGTAATTAGATCAAACACGATCAAATAATGATAATTTTTGTATCATGAAGTTGGCATGTTATGTATGCATTCTGCTTGTCTCTATTGCTTTGGCTGCTTGATTTATTTTGGTTTCTTTGCTATGTTATATTGTTTTCCAAATCTGATGTTGAAACCCATCTTAAATAGTGAACCACCAATAAATATAATTCTTAGATATATTCAGAGGTGGGTTCCTATCGGTTCTATCCGGTTCTATAGAACCGATAGTAAGTCTGTGATGACATCACGGAGCCGGTTCTGTCAGTGTCTCCATGGGTGCCGCCATCTTGGATTTTTTTTTTGCATTTTTATTTTATTTTATAACATATATAAATTCTACTTCCTTCTTTCTTTCTCCTCTCAGCTCTACTTCCCTCCTCTCCTCCTCCACATCTCTCTTTTCTTCACCGCTTCCTGTCCTTCCATTCCTCTCTTGCCATCTTTTGCTTCTCCGCTACCTTGTAGGGTCTGTCAACCTGCCAACACAGGCGCATTTCAGGGTGCCTAATCCTCCGGCAAGCCCAGCTACGCAACTGCCGGAGGCTGAAGGAGGGCGGCCAGGTCTCCCAGGCAGCTGCTCCCTACTGCCTTCACTGAGTGGTGGTGCTCTTGGAAGAAGATGCTTTGTCCAGTCTGGTAGTTGCTTCCGAAGCATAGAGACTCCAGCTGCCCCCTTCCTGCTGGCCAGCATCTCCCAAAGCCGCCCTCAGCCCTTCGGGGAGACACAGCTGCCGTGCTGGGGCTGAGAATGGCAACGGCGCTGTGGGAGGAAGGATCAATTTGAGGGTGACAGGCAGGTGGGGCAGGGCATGAGGCGGGGGGGCCGTGCGACACGCCGTTCTGGATCTTGCGGCTCTTTCAGGGTTTTCTTAAAAGAAAAATCGTCTTTCCAGCTGAGCTTGAAACCTTGCTTCCAGCTGGCAAAACATACATTTTCGGTGATTCTATGGGCATGGCTAAGTGGGGGGGGGCATGTGACTGAGTGGCCATGTGCGTGAGTGATGTCAAGTTGGCCATGCCCATTCAGTCAAATGCCCCCCCACCTAGCCACGCCCACAGAACCGGTAGTAAAAAAAATTAGAACCCACCCCTGGATATATACAGTGAAAGAGTAAGATGATATGAAAAGAAACCAGGATATATGTGCAGTTAAAAGATAAAAATTTGGTAATTTGGATAGTTAACTGTAGTTTCTCTTGACAGAACTTTAAAAAAGTCCATGACAAATGTTGGCTTTAAAATTGTTGAGCTCTGTTAGCTGCATCTAACTCTAATTGCATCTTCGTAATTGCTGCATCCTTTGCGACAATAAGTAAGATCTATTGCAGTACTATAGGTCAGAGGTCTACTTTAAGTTGCCTATTTTTTTCAGGGAATGCCATTCTCTTGGGTAGATCAGTGAACTACAATTGTAGCACACTTTGCATAAACCCATTTATGGCCCATGCATCACAATTGGGAATTTCCTAGTTTTGGCACCCAGAGAAAATAATACCATTTCAGATCCAATTAAGGAGATCAGTAGTTATCTGCTCATTTTAAAATATGGTACAAAAAGAAAAAGGAAAAGCAGCCTTTCGTGGAGAAGATTTTAGGATGTAATGCTTTCCCTTGGAATGGCTAATAATTAGTTAACTATTTAGAAAAATCCCATAGCCATTGTCAGGAAAATATGGGTAAGCATAGTAGAATGTACTAGCCCAAAACACTGTTTCCATTTTATTATGAAGCTGCTGAGAAAGCAGTGATATAGAGCACTGTCATTACAGATCTATTGTTACAAGGGTTCCACAGTCTTCTGTGTACTGCCATTAATTTATAGTAGAAAACAATATGTAGCCTTTCCAAATGCAGCAAAGCAGAATCTTTTAATGAGGTGGATGTTATTACCACAATAAATCAGTGCATTTGTGTAATGTATAATTCAATGTGTTATTCCCACTGTAACTTCTCTGAGTAAGCTGATAGTGTATCATTGTCACTGCACAGTCTTAGAGTCCTTTATTTCTAAGCCCTTCCCCCATTTGGTGATTTCCCCCCCCTAATTTGTCTGCAAATAAATGTGGAATGGTTTGATAGTTGCCCTATTTCCAGGTTCTTGAAACCCAGTGTTTAAAAAAAGGATTAAAAATCAATAGGGTAGATTCTTGTTCACCGAAGGATACTTTTATTCTTTTTTCAAGAGAGAGTTAAATCAATTCTAACTGGTTTTAGCTTTATATTCAGCAGATGTAATTTTATAACTATTGATTGGTAGTGGTCATTTGGAGATAATAAAAACAAGAGCAGTTAAAAGCATCCATTTGAAAAGCTTTAGTGTTATGTAGATGCTGCACCAAAAAAGCAAAAGCAAGCCCATTCACTTTAATATCTTTTTTATAAACAAAAGCCAGAATGCCTGATTACCACAGAGGAAAAAAGTAAGTAGTTTTTATAATGGTTCATTGACAATAAATAAAATGATTAAAATCTGAATAAGCTATTTTTTCCTTCTTCTCTTTCAACTCCTTGGTAAAAGAAATAGTCATTACTTTTTTTAAAAAAAATCAAATTTCCTATTAGGGTGTGTTTTAAAAGGCCTGTTTAGATGCGATAGTATTTGGAAGAAGAAACAAATGGAACAAAATAAAGTTTGCATTAACAAATAGCAAAGTTAATTATATTATGTCTGCTACCAATTTGTAGTTCAGTTTTAATTTCTATGTACTAAGTATTAGACCATCAAAATTATCACATATGATATGTCAAAATCAGCAAATGATACAATCATTATCGCAGGACTATGTGGAAATACTTCAAAAGTTCAAAAGGCATTAGCTTCTCCAGTGCCTTTATTACAGAAACATTTGTACTAGCCTCATCTCACCAATACTCTATAAATACCTAAGACGTACATGACAATTTTATAGTTTCCTGCTACTTTCAGACACTAATTCTACCACAACATGCAATGTTGCCAGGTTTTGCATAGCAGCAATCTAAATTTGCCAGAGGATATGAAATCCAGCTTTAATGGGCATTTGATTTTTTTTTTGAGTTTTGTATTATGATAGATTTAGTTAGCTATATATTAGCCTTTATGAGATTTTTTGAATGTATATATTTATTCATTACTTTTTATAGGGTTAGAAATCATCCTAACCTGTGGCTAAAGCTAATCCTTTTTCCAATACTGGTAGAGACCACATTATGTCAGCTTGTTTAAAAAAAAAGTGATTGGAACTCTCATTCCTTAGGATACTTCTTGGAGAACCTTTTTTCACTAGGTTTTGAAAATACTCAAAGTATCTTTTAAAAACATATTTGGGATGCTGATTTCAAATCAATTGAACTCTGATTCCCAGTTTTGCAGCTGGTTGCCAGGGCTGAGCCATCAGCGCTGGGCTCCCTGCCAGCCCGCATCTCACTCCCCTTGTCACAAGATGCCTGCAGCCTCTGGTGCTGCTGGATGCTTCTTGTGACAAAAAAGAGACAGCGGCTGCAGGCTTTTTGCAGCAAAAATTACCGGAGCCACTCCACTTCTTGAATACGCAACTGCTGCCTTGTTCCATGCTCCGGCCACACACGCGCACACAGTTGCCTGCTGCACCGCTCCACTTGGACTTGTCTACGCAAGTCCCTTTGGCGCAACTTACAAAAGTTCATTTAGTGACTGTTCCAAGTTACAACTGCAGCGAAAAAAGTGACTTATGACTGTTTTTCACAATTACAACCTTTGCAGCATTACCTATGACCAGGTGATCAAAGTTCAGATGCTTAGCAGCTGGCTTACATTTATGATGTTGCTGTGTCCCAAGGCCACATGATTCCCTTTCCTGACCTTCTGACAAGCAAAGTCAAAGGGGAAGCCAGGTTCACTTAACAACTCAACTTATCAATTGTAGTGGTCCATTTAACAACTGAAAAGAAAGGTTATAAAATGGGGCAAAACCCACTTAACAAATGCCTTGTTTAACAACAGAAATGTTGGACTCAATTGTGGTCATAAGTCAAGGGCTACCTGTATTAAGATCTTATTTTCAATATGAATATTCCATAACTGGAAACTGGATAAACTGGATAAAATAATGTTTTGTCTATTCCTTCTTCCACTGAAGCCCTAATCAAATATAGAAGTATATTCTATACTTTTGTTGGAGACACTTCCTAGTAAGAAAATCTTGTATCAATAGGGCATGATGTATGGCCTATGGAGCCATATGAGTTGTTGGCATGCTCATGTTGTAAAACGTTTCTATCATATTATTGCTAGGCCTATAGAAATCAGTTATTAAGTGGGAGTAGCCCATGTAGGGATGTGGTGTCTCAGTGGCTAAAACGTGGTTTGAATTGCTAGCACCGCGTAACAGAATGAGCTGCCATTACTTGTCCCAGCTTCTGCAAACCTAGCAGTTAAAAGCACATAAAAAATGCAAGTAGAAAAAGAGGGACCACTTTGGTGGGAAAGTAACTGCGCTCCATTTGCCTTCGGTGTTTAGTAATATTGGCCACATGACCACAGAGACATCAAGGCTGGCTCTTCGGCTTAGAAACAGAGATGAGCACCACCCCTAGAGCCAGAAACGAGTAGCACAGAGGTGGTTTCTGAATTTTCCTACTGCCAGTTTGCTCAGGATTGTGCGTCAAGCGCGCGCGCACGGCAGTCAAAAACTAGCTTCTGCGCATGTACAGAAGCAAAATCCAAGATGGCAGCACCCATGTAGTTTCCGACAGAACTGGCTCCGTGACATCACCACGGAGTTACTACCTACTCTATAGAACCAGATAGAACCAGTAGGAACCCACCTCTGGAGTAGCATGCATGTGTGGGGGAAACTTACCTTAGCCCATGTTGATATTGAACTTTGTGAACATATTGAAGTGGAATTGTGTCAGAGGAAACAATCCAATATATTTAAGAGACATAGGATCAAATACTCCTTATATGTTTCCTTTTGTAAAATTTGCAGTAGTAATAAAGAGTTATTAGAATGAATAATCCAATTAAATAAATGCAATTTTAGATTCCTGAAGTTGTTATCTTGCTATCATGTGATATTTCACATATTGCGCACCTACGTAGTTCTATGTTTTACATCTCATTATATTTAGTAATAATAATAATAATCCAATTATGTATTTATTGCTTTACAACAACTGCTGATGAGGTGATACACTAAACTGTGTTCTTTTTCTTCTTCCTAGCCTATTGGTGCTCTTAATCCCAAACGAGCTGCATTCTTTGCAGAACGCTATGAAACATGGGAAGATGATCAAGTTCCAAAGTTTCATTATGGTACTCATTATTCAACAGCCAGTTTTGCACTCACTTGGCTGTTAAGAATTGTAAGTGTGTATTAGAATGTTTTTGTGTATGCATAAAGAAGGTACTCCATGGTTAAATAAGGGAAGTTCAATATTTTATGTGGAATCATGCAACTGAATAGGTTTGTTTTAGAACATGAGTAATAAAGTAATTATACTTCATAAAAAATGTATGTACAAGGAAAGTAGAATAGCCTTTAGGGTTTTTTTCAGTTTAAAAACTGTGATTTGTTTGTATAACCATTATTGAATCTGGAATGTAAACTTCTTCTGTAGATATAAGAGAATTTTCCCAATAATATATACTTGTGGATAACATACAGTTGGACAGATTTGATATATTGATGAAATGAACTAGGTTTCTGTAAAATAAACTGGAATTATGATTTACCTGATAGAAACTAATTTCTTTGGGAAAGCATTAGCAAGACGTCATTAATTAAGCCTTGCTAGATTCATACAAGCAGACATAAATCCTAGCAGTAATTTATGGTACTTAGCTAATTTCAGGCAATTATCATCTAATATGTGCTTAGGTATCTTTTGACGAAGAGGAGATTTTTTCAGTTGTTAACATTTTTCTCTCTTAATTGTGAACTGTATTTGCAGGAAGGTAGGTGTACATGCATAATATTCGTAGGGAAGATTTAGCTGAATAACAAATCTGCTAATATCCTTTATTCAAAGATTGCTTGTATTATATATATCAAAGCTATTGAAATCTCTTGGATCCATCTCTAGATGTCCTTTAATTTCTGTTCTGTATACAGTTAAGTGTATGTAAATGTTAGGTTGAATTATAGCTGTAGTGGATGCACTAATGGAATAAATAGAAGAAATACAGAAAATCTGCAACCCAGATTTTCCAGCAACCCTCCAAACAACACCGTAATATAGGATTCTCTTTACATATTTTTGAAATGAATAACTTGCATTATTATTTTTACTTCTTTCCAGAAACAAAACATATCATTTTGTTCTGACAAGGTGAAGTACAGGTAGTCCTCCGGTTACGACCACAATTCAGTCCAAAACTCAAGTGAGTTTTGCCCCATTTTATGACTTCCTACCACTGTTGTAAAGTGAATCATTGCAGTTATTAAGTTAGTAACATGACTGTTAAGTGAATCTGGCTTCCCCATTGACTCTGCATGTCAGAAGGTTGCAAAAGGGGATCACATGACCCTGGAACCCTGGAACCCTGCAACTGTCATAAATATTGTTGACAAGCATCTAAAATTTGATCACGTGACCATCGAGATGCTGCAATTGTCATAAGTGGGAAATATGGTCATAAAGCACTTTTTTCCATGACATTGTAACTTTGAATGGTCACTAAACAAATGGTTGTAAGTCGAGGACTACCTGTATTAGAAATATACAAAAAGGAAACTGCTGTTGCTTCACAAAGTATTTCATCTTCCTTTTTAATCATCTTTTTAGGAGCCTTTTACAACATTTTTCCTAAACTTGCAAGGAGGGAAGTTTGATCATGCAGATAGAGCTTTCTCATCAGTTTCAAGGGCATGGCGCAATTGTCAACGGGACACATCTGATATCAAGGTAAAGCACAATTTACATTTTAAAATGTTGTGATGAACGTAATGATGATTATGTATCAGTGTATAGAACTTTGAAGAACATAGTAGTTTGGAAATAATTCAAGTTGAATACTGTGGACTGGTGATATTTTTGTCAAACTATGACACTGAAATCTTTTTAAACTGATAGGTTATCCCTCAGCTTTGATGTAAAAGAAAGAATATATATTTTCCTTAGCTCCTAAACATTTTTGAACTATTACATGGAATATAGCATATACTGAGAACAATGAACGACCACTAACACCCAAAATACTAGCAAAATGGCAAAGGTGGATATCTGTCAGAAAGTCAAGCAAATCTAATTCATGTGTGTCTGAACTCTAATAGCATTTGCCAAAAGGTCAAAGTACCCACTTAGTGATATAGTTTACTTGAAAAAAAATTAAACATGATTTCATAAAAGAATGACATGATGTTCTCATCAAAGTACAGGACAGATTCATCAACTTCAGGATTAAGATCTATATTGAATCTTGCTTTAATGGCCTGATGTCAGTGATGGTTTTTTTCCCCTTATAAGGTCAAAAGTTATACATTCAAAACTTTCTCTAAAATAGCCATTTGGATCTAAACTGCTGTAGCAGAAAGCTTTTTATGCCATCTCTGTAGAATTGTCTATCAGACAGGACACTTGCATGCATGAACAAGCCAGTCAGGAAGGCTTTTAGGTCTTGCAAAACTTCTATTATATTTGATTTAAATCAGAGGTGGGTTCCTGCTGGTTTGGACTGATTCGCTAGAAACGGTAGAGGGAATTTCCCCCCACTCGCCAAACCGGCAATGATGGCCAGCTGGACATGCCCCCGAACCAGTCCTCCGGCTTGAAATCCATCCACCGAAGCGAAATTTAATCTAAAATAACCCTCTGCGCATGCACAAAGCCTTCTGCACATGCACAGATGATTTTAACCTGGGAGCGATGGGTAATGTGCACAAACATAGTGATTGGGCGTGCACGAGCATTGCGCGTGCGCAAAGCGTGCACTTTCGACATGACCCAAACCGGTAGGGAAGGTAAGTAGAATCCATCCCTGATTTAAACAATCTCCAAAATTAAAGTGTGAACAAGTTTTGTAGCTCTTTGGGTATCATACAGGTATGTTGGCCTATCTTAAATTAATGTCAATGCTGGATCACAGTAGAACTAAACCACTTATTATTTTAACTGGAGGGAAGCTATTGGGGTTTTGCTAGTGACTTATTTTCCTGGTTGTTCTAAGGATTTTGTTTGTTTTATAATGACAGCTATTCTTGTCTAGTGCTTTCACTGTTCATACAATCTTAATCTTAGCATGCATATATGCAAGATATGGGCAATGCAGATTCCAATGAAGAGAATATTTTTGTTCTGTTTAAGACTTTTCTGTGACACTGTCTGGCTGAAGTAGCTCAAGAAAGATTCTGTGGATTCGGATAGTGATGGTATTATATAGTCAATACTATTTTTTTTTTTTTACAATTTATTTCTCAGGTACATGATCATCAGGACCCCAGCATTAAACATATCAGCTGGTAATCCAGGCTAACAGATAAACATGGCAAAACTTTTGCATTACTAGATCTATTATCTTATTACAATTATTGTGTCTAATTATTTCTGGATTCATTCTTTTTTGTTGTTTTTTTACTTTCACCTTGTAATCGCACTATATCTAAGAGGTCTAAAATTATGAGAAACTAAATAATACTTGAGAGAATGGTAATTCATGTAAGCATGTTCTTAATTAACATTGTCAGAAATCATTGGTAGATTATGATCAGTAAATATATACTTAACTGCAGATATGTCCTGAACTATTTTTATTTATTTATTTATATTTATCAAATTTCTAAAATGTCCAGAGAGGTTAAAGAGAGGTTTAAAAAACTTTTTTTTAATCCTTTCTCTCCTTTATGGGTTGGCAGGAGCTGGGGCAAGGACTGGAGTTCAATTCATCATTCAGTCCTTGCATCTTGAACTGCCAACCTTCTAGTCGACAAGCCCAGTGTCTTAATGTCTCGGCCCACTGCTTTGATATAATCTATGCAATATTTTCAAGTTAGGATTTGGCTATGATTAGATAGGCCAAGTATAGTGAGGAGTTGATTTTTGACAACTGTGTGGTTATTCTTCATATCAAGCCTAGACAATAAATAATCCGTGTCTGCATGCTTAAACTTTAGTTGACTTGTAAGAAGATTTTCATGTACTATACACTCAGACCAGAGGCGGGTTCCTAATGGTTCGGTCCAGTTCTACCAAACCATTAATAACTTACCGGCATGGTTCAGTAGAACCGTTAGCAACCTGGGCCTGCCAAACCCCTGACCTGGTTCTTTCAGTGGCGCCATAGTTGCTGCCATCTTGGATTTTACTTCTGTGCAGACGCTTTTTAAAAGAACTGCGCATGCGTGTGCACATGGCCGCAGCGCGGCCCTGAGCGGCCCGGCAGTAAGAAGATTTAGAACCCACCTCTGACTCAGACTAGAATCTGTAGTGCAGACCCTATTGTCACATAATCACCGAATTAATGGGTACTTGGCATGTCACTTGATGGCTTTGGACAGTTGAGATATATTTATATAATGGCCATCTCTATCCTGGCAATTTCCCTTCTTGCTTGCTTCAGTCTTTATATATATATTATATATATATTAAGAATTGTTGAAATTAATTTGTTAATTCATTAAATTACATGTATATTGTAGAATATATAATCACTTAATGAAAATACATTATAGAGCAGGTAACCATTTAATCATATGTTTTCTGTACTGTAGGTTTAAAAATAAAAAGCTTTTATCTACAGTGTAATTATGCTCTAGCTCAGTGATGGCTAATCTTTTTCTTCTTACGTGCCAAAAATGGGAGCGCACGTGCACATGTGCCGGCACTCGGGGGGGGGG
>JANHFT010006316.1:174798-192028 GCA_032467955.1 Pseudoxenodon macrops
AACCCAGGAAAAAATCTCCCCACCCCAAACAAATTCCAAAAAAAAAATTCCCAAAAAAGATGGCAGCTTCCACAGACCAGAATCGGTTCCGTGACATCACCAACGGCTTACTACCTATTCTATAGAAACGTTCCGAACTGGTAGGGACCCACCTCTGTTTATGGCTAATATTGATTGCTTTAATAGAGGTTTACTTATTCCAAATGCTTTAAAAAATAATCCTTTACATTATCATTGCAGTAGCCAATTTTCCTAAAACTTCGTGCCACCATTAACCTCCAGCTACACTCTTAAGTATGCCATACTTTAGTGTTGTATGCAGAATACCAATGCATCTTATAAGCATTCTATTGCCAAGCTGTATGTTAGTGCTGCTTACATAGATATAGCAAGCATAAGAGTATATAGTATTTTACATTTTTCAGGAAATATGAGGTGATCATTTAGACACATTTTTCTGAATCTGATTTTGAAATCAGACGCAGAATATAATGCTACACATTTTACAATATACTTTAGTGAGTAATGTTTCTAAATATGACATCTTTAAAACAAAAGTTAAAAATATGAGTGTGAAATGTTACAGCTTCCATTATTTTAAAGAATACTAAAATTTAGTGCTTTAATTTCAGATTAAATTATGTTTAGATACTTAAACATACCTACTATTCTCTCAAGCAACATTTCAAATATTGCATTTATTTACCACTATGGCAAGTTTTCTGCAAGATTTAATACATGTAAAATGAAAATATTATTATATATACAAAATGAAAGTACTTTCCATTGCATACACTATCTCTTTTAAGTGAGTGACTTCTATGATAACCCAATTTATTACATGTCACTGGTTTTCATTTCCATATAGGAGCTTGTTCCTGAATTTTATTATCTACCTGAGATGTTTGTCAATTTCAATAATTGGAGTGATGGATGATGGAACAGTGGTGTCTGATGTTGAACTTCCACCATGGGCCAAAACCCCAGAAGAATTTGTTCGCATAAATAGACTGGTAAGATAACAATCAACTATTAATTGTGTTAAGTTATGAGCTTTTTCAAAATATATGTCATTTTTAACTATGTAAAGCTGGAATTTATGTAGCTTGGAATGAAAACAGCTATTTGGGGAGACTGGAAATCTCTACAGTTTTATGATTATTTTTAATTTAAATATTGGTGCTAATTTTTAATCATATCACTAATATGGTAAAATATGTTAACAGCATTCACAGAGCTTTTGTCAATGTTTTAATGTAATTATCTTCCTAATACTTCTTCCTAATATTTTTCAATTCAACATTTAGATTACTTATGATACCTTTCTTGGCTTCTCAGAATTTAGCTACGGTATCATTAAAATTATTTAAGTCTGTAGTAGAATAGTGAAAGTTACTGTATAGATACATGCAAACATATTTTTAAGAAAACCACACTAATGTAAATATGGAAAAGAGTAAAAACAAATGAATTCCTCAAATAGGTGGTATGGAAGAATGGTTTTTTTTCCTATTTTTGAGAGTCATATTTCTTTTTTTGGCAAGGTACTATGCTTATGTATTAATTGGAAAAATATAATGTGAACAGAAAATCTCTTATCCAAAATTTTAAAATATGCTTTCAGGGGAGTTCAGATGGTTGGAAGGGAAAGTCAGTTTCAAGATTGAAGTGGTTGGGTTTGTGTAAAACTTTTCTTTCCATTCCCCCATTAGTATTCTGGGGAAAATACGTGCTATCAAAATTTAGTAATTCGACACTAGAGTTTAACATCATGTTCTGGTATCTGAGGAGTTTCAGGAGTGCATATGAGATAATATTTCCTACATTTCTGCTTCAGGACAAAGAGACTCATACATAGGTTTGTTCCCAGTAGGGAAAAGGATCCACCAAGAAAAGGGACTGAAATTGCTTTCTTGCATATACAATACTACACAATTTCTGACTTCTATGGATCCTGGAGTACTTCATTTCGCTCCCTTTTATGCTGTTGTCATATCTTGGCCAATGATAGTATCTCTTTAGGGAAGCAGTCCTCAGAAACCAACAATGCAAAGTTTTTCTCTGTAATTATATAATGCATTTCATAAAATTCACTATACAAATATTTCAAAAATATTATGTTCCAATGTAAGAGTGATATTCAGCCATTTTACTGAAACAAAGGAGATCTGTATTTAATCACTACCTAGACATCTATGTTTAACTCCAAAATACAAAAAAAAGTAAGATATTGATAGTGACAGTACAATTATGATGTACAATTTAGCTTGATTTTTTTTACTATGTATACCAATTATACATAGCTATTACCAAGGTGACAACAGTACATATGTACGTAGGCATTTTCCAAGTGACATCCTGAAAATATAGTCCAAATAATTACATATTCAGTGTTTAATTTTAATATTATATAAATAGATAGTTGTCTGATTACAAAAAATGTAAGTAAGGGAAATATATTTCTTAAAAAAGGAATATTTTGACCAAAACACATTCACTACTAGATCTATTTCAAAAATAGAATGTTTATATGTTTATCTTTGCAATTAATGAGGTAATTATAAATTATTATGATCCTTTTAAGTGGTAATTTTGTAGGGTACAATGGGCAATTTTTTCCCTTTCAATACACAGTACAGATTTTTCTGCAGTGATTGGAAATGCATGCTGCTTTGATCTGTGACCTTTTTGTGGTGCTAATCGGGTTCCTGATATCATTATACCTTGCTCATTAATCATATTTTCCTCCATCTCATCAGCCAACTAAACAGCCCAAGCCTCAGTCCTGTGCTTGGCAGGTTTCTGCTTTTTCGGATTATTACACTGTGATACTTTGGCTTCTCATAACCAGACTCACATCAAGCTGTGTACTACAATTAAAGTCAGATGGTCCTTATGGTGAATGGGGAAATAGTGTTGCAGCTGTCTGTCTCTTATTGGAATAGTCCAGCAAGAGAAACAGATGATATATAGAGCAGTATATAATAACAAATTGTATAGTGCTATGGCAACAGTGGGGATATATAATGCTAATTGTTAATCATCGTTATTTTAATATGACCGTTAAAATAGCATAGCATTATATATGATTTTATTAAAATCCATTTGTTTTGTCTATTTTGGAACAAGGATGAAAGGGCGAAGATAATTCTCTTTAAACATGACTTCTAAATTAAAATAATATAGAAACACAAAAGAGAAATCATGAAAGCTGGACAACAGTAGAAATAAAGAAAATACTATCCAGTTTTAAAGTAGAATGTCTACTTTATAGGACATTAATTAAATACCTGTAGAACAAAAGGGTTCAGTTTGAAAATATTGACAAATGAAGGTTAAGAATTTCCGTACATTCTGGAACTGTATGAACCATGGTTCTGGAATAGATTATTTCTAAAGCCAATTTATATTCATCTGCCCATCCAATGAGGCTGAATAGTGTCACCTGTCTCCAGGTCTCAATTTATGCAAGAATGTCTTCTGATAGGACCTCAAAGCATGCTATTTCATATAGAGATGTATACTGTAGGTATATTAATTTCAAACTATTAGCATTCTGTTTCCAGCCTATAATTTCAGTCTTTTGTTTTTCAGTGTTTGCACTGGTGAACTCACAGTGTGAGAGTTTGTTTTGTTTTGTTTTTCAGGCTATTGCTGTTGATAGGTATTAGTTGTGTGGAGCTGCTCTCTGCCCTTAAAAACCATTCATTCATTCAATCAGTCATTCAGTCAATCTTCTATTAATTGAAAGTAATATTTTTAAATAAAATGTACCAAAGTAATGAATATATATAGTCAGTTTCTAACTCATTAAGGGTAAATATTTCATTATTTAAGGATATTAATGTAGATATTAATTCTTTATTACCAGAATTTTAGTAATCTTAATTGGGAGGCAAGATTTCAATGGAAAATAAGATGTGGTATCATGGCCATATTTTTTTCTACATATTAGGGTGGAACAATATGTTCCCTTGGCTTCCTGTGTTAATTCAGTGTAAAAAAGAGATTGGGATTTTAAACCCTACGTATACAGGCAAACCTTTATATCATAATACGGTATCAGGTTGGTTGAATTGGAAAAAGATGGCTGTATCACAAGATTGGGATGAAGAGGATGATGACGATGGTGATGGTAATGGTGATGATGATATTTTTATTCTGCCTCAAGGTGGTGAATATACTTAATATTCTTGCCTTGTTTTCCCTCACAACAATAACAACCCTATTAGGTTATTTGGGCTGAGAGAGAATGACGGCCCAAAGTCACCTAGTTGGCTTTCAGTGCTAAGGAAAGCTAGAACTCCCAGTCAGATGGTTTCTAAGGCAACACTTTAATCACTACCCATTGTAGATGGATACTTACCTGTGTTTCCCTGAAAATAAGACCGGGGTCTTATATTAATTTTTGCTCCAAAAGACACATTAGGGCTTATTTTCAGGTGAGGTCTTGTTTTCTGGGAAATACATACTGAAATGTGTTCATCTGGGTGACAGATTTTAATTGGGGCTTATTTTGGGGGCAGGGCTTATATTATGAGCATTCTGAAAAATCATGCTAGTGTTTATTTTCCAGCTGGGTCTTATTTTCAGGGAAACACGGTAATATGAGAAATGCATCTTTTTATTTCCTTAAGAAATAAAATTCTTGAATATATGTTCTTATATTGGAACAAATCTTGACCATTTCAGCTTTCTTACTTCTGATGGAGGAAGGTTTTTCTGCAGCCAAACATTAGTCTTTTAAAATGCAATTAAAACATATATTTGCATAATTTCATCTTAGTTTATATATTTTAGCCATGATAGACTATGACCGTGCTGGTGAATCTATGGCATGTGTGCCCGAAGTGGCACACAGAGCCATGTTGCCTGGTATGCTCAGCGTCACCCGCTCCTCTTCCAGGTTTCTGGTGCGCATGTGCATACGCATATGACGATCAGTGAAGTGCTCCCTTTTCAGCACTCGGTGCTTCACGTGTTTGCCATCACTGAACTATGACAAGGACTTTAATGCCTGGAATTGGTCTTTTTTTCTCTAAAATATTCTGCTGAGATTTTTCTTTCTGATTATACTTGTGTTAATAAACAAGCATAAAACCTTGTATTTCTAAGGATTATCTATAATCAGGTTTGCCTTTTAAATAAAATTTGATTCAGTGGGCTGCTAATTTCACTTCTTTTTTGAAGCTACTGCTTTCATTGTCTTGCACTTTCTCATTCAACCGAAGAAATGCTGTTAGAATGTAATTCCCTTGAGAATAGAGTGCTATCCATTATCGTATATATCTTTCTTGCTTTATATGCTGCATTAATGGCTACGTACAAATGAGTAGGTTTTCCTCCTCTGTCTTAGTTTGATATTTATAGCAGAACCTAGAAGTATTGCATACTGATGCAGGTTTAATTTGGTAGCTTACATTGTTCTTTCTACTGAATTTTTGGTGAAATGTAATCTTTTAAAAATAAATATATAAAAGAGGATAGAGTACAGATAATACAGAAACAGTAATGGAAATGTTCTATAGTAGCAAAGATCATGAACAAGAAATCCAAGTGTTTTATATTAAAAGATGCCTGTGTGTCCGTTCATCCTCACACAAGATAAGAAAAGTATAAGGCTAATAATAAATACATTAGAATGCTATCTTTCCCAGATAAGTTCACCATTACAAAATATCTCTTTCTACTATTGATATGTAGCTCTTATGTCTCCATATCTTTTCTTTCTGTTGGGCTTGTCTTTCGGATGTTCTTTTTCCAATAAATCTCTCTCATAAATTTCCAATTTGTTAACCAGCAGCTTTAGCCTACTGACTAAGAGCTCTCTTCAACTATTCCGTTTTTTTGTCTGTTATTCAAATGATTGGCTCCCTTCAGAAATTCAACCAATGCCTTCAAACTAAATAATGAAAAGAGTGCATACTAGCTTTATTTGTTTCTCTGCCCAGTTTTCACACCTAATGCTGGACCTCTGAAGACAACTATGATTCTGACCTAGCATGATCCTAGGTCTCATAGATAACTGGACTTGTGTTCATATAAACTTGAGTACATTTCTCATTTAGATCTATGCTTGGAATGTGTGTAGGTTGAAAACCAAAGAAAACTATTTGTTCTCTAACTGGTTTAGAGCCTTCTACATTTCAGTAAAGGTAGTTTCTTTCTTATGAAACAGAATAATTTACAGTGTCTCCACTATCAAAATTCAGAGAGGATTAGATGTTAAAATAGCTTTTGTAGCGGAGGTACACCAGGCAAAAAATGCTTCCTTGAGAATGCATTAATAGCATATAAAATATTTTTAAAATGGGAGCACTTTAGATGGTATTTCATAATATATAGTTTTTAGTGGCTCAACCAAACACAATCCATTAAGTCATACATGAATATTTGGGGACTTATTTTTTTAACATTTTTTTATCCTATATATCTGATATGTACCATACACGCATGCAGGGTTATATTCTTAGTTTTAAATGACTGTTTTGTAACAAAAACTGTAGAAACAGATGAGATTTTCTGATGTGAATTTTTTGGGTTCCAAGAGATATTCATGTCCACTTTTGTCAGACACAAATAATCAGATCCACATGTGAAGAGTTCAATTAACTTTTTTATTGCTTATACCTATAACACAGGAATCTTCTCAAACTGAGTTTTTCTCTGGGCCAATCAAAGGAAGTCAGACTTTGCCCCCTTGTGCCTATATAGAGATTCCAGACTAATTTTCCACTTGACGCCTCCCCCGGTTTAATCTCTCTCCAACAACTTTATATGTACCTTGAAATGAAGGATTTCATATATAGTACTTTGGGATGTCTTTCTCATAGTTATGTTGTCATTACTAAGCTTACTTTTACATTTTTGTTTATAAAAATTTTTAAACTACAAATTTTGATAGTAAATGCAGCTAATAGATAAATTATAATATATTTGCTAAATATTTACAAATTGTAGTTACTACTTCCAATAATATGAAAACTTCATTTATATATTAGTTGAACACTATTAGTTATTTATTTAATTTAGATGTGGACCATATATGCAGATTCACAGAGAATTCCCGCAAATTCTCTTTATGTACTTGTTTATTTTAGTGAATTTAGGTGTTAGCTGACTGAAACTGACTTTGATTCACAAGAAAATAACATAAGAACCAAATATGATCCAAAACCAAGATGGCATCCAGGCACAATATACAGACAAAAATAAAAATAATGGGCACAGCAACAAGGGATCCCACTAATTTTAGATCAAGGCATGGGACAAGGATTTACTAAATGCTAACATAGTGGGGAACTACATGGATTTTGAGGGGGGGTCATATTTGAAAAGTAAGATATTCTGTAACATAGGAACATCTACCTCCTAGGTCCTGATAGATAGCACTTTTTTAACCAAAGGGACCAGATTATACCAACTATACCAACACATACTGGCCATTGGAAGTAGGCGGTCCTTCAAATAACCAAGGCCTGTGCCATGCAGGTCTTTATAGGTAACAACAACCATTGTTCTGAATTCCACCTGAAAACTGATTGGCAACCAATACAGGTTGAGATGCAGAGATGTCACATAGGCATTCTGAGGCATGGCAACCTCTCCTGGCACCACTGCATTCTGGACCAGCTGAAGCTTCTGAGTAGTGTTCAAGAACAGACCCATGTAAAGTATATTGCAGTAGACAAGCTTTCTGGTGACTAGAGCATGACTGATTGATTGAAGGGCCTTCTGATATACCAGATGGTGCTGACAAAAGCCCCCTTGACTACAGTTATTATTTTGAAACTGATTGATGTGAAACAGCAGTATAATTTCTATATGAAAAAAAATCTCAAAATTAACACATTCTCAATTCCCTTTCAATTAATGGGGATACTTTAATGCCTATCCTTCTCAACTTTTCTCTCCCTATACCCATTCCCTGGGTCTATTTATTTGGGTTTTTAACGGATAAATTTATGCATTTAAGAGACAATGATAGTATATCGGAAAATCTAACATGACTTTAGAAACCAAATTCAGAGTATATTTGCCTGCAATATACTTGTAAAGATGAATAATATTCTGAAAGCAGTTTCTTGAATTGCTCTTTTCTTTAACAAGCCCTAATTTTTTTATATTTGAACTTCGGGCAGTGGTGAACAAATCTCATGAGTACTAAATATTCTGGGAAAATTTTACATTTTTGATTGATTGGTAAAGAGTAATACTCTTACTCAGGTGTCATAACTGCTGAACTGTCTTGTGTTGCCCTTTCAGTCATTACATTTCAAAGTCGTATCGTTATTTGGGGGCAACACTGGTTGATTTCTTATGTGGAGCTTTCGTTCATGCCAGAGTACATATTTGTTGTTCAGTGCTGTTTATAACAATGCTGTTTATAATTCAGATACTTCTTTTAGTATTTCAAATTGCATATCACAGTTTGAACAAAGAACTGAACATTAAGCAAAACAGTGGAGATTTAGAAATTGTTTGGCTTGCCGATACAGGATTTTTCATTTTTAAACAAGAAATGAGAAATATTTTATTATTACATAATCCTGTGAATTAAAAAAAAGCCTATTGTTTTTCAGGCAGGGTGTAATTTTGTTAAATAAACTAGAAATATTCATAATCATAAAGTTTAATAAAGACAGGGATCTATTAAATAATATATTTCTTATCTGTGTGAGGAATTTTGTTAATGGAAGAAGAATTTTATCAATGGAAACTAATAGTCGGGGGAACTCTCAAATATTTGTCCAGGGAGGATAATTTTTGCAGGAGAGAAACTGTTTCTATGAAACTTAAAACAGTCCATTTATTTTTCTTAGTAGGTGAGCATTATGTGATTGTTTTAACATTGCTGAATATTGTCAGAACAAATGAATTCCAAAGTAATGAGTACATCAAGATGGTCTAACAGTCTGGGTGTTCTTTCACAAATTAAGTAGTAGTATAATCTTTTCAGCACACACTTGTCTTGTCTTTGCAAACTTTTAAGTCAGCTACAAGATTCTGCGTCAAACATCAGCTCTCAAGGAGCACAAATTGTTTTGTATGTTCTAGTCAAAAATAGTGAGATGGACACTTTGGAAATCTGTATTTCTTCATCGATTTATCTGGATTTTGACGTTCCTACAGATAAAATAAGATGACTGGGGTTTTTTTTCCTTTTGTTTTTGCACTTGTAAAATAAGGGACAAATTTCGCGACCTTACTGGGGTCGCAAATGATTTAATTGGTGGAATAAAAGGCCGAAAATTAGAATAAAACTTATATTTTACTTTTATTTAATAGGATTCAAGAAGTAAATACTGAGTGTCCTTTTTTATAACAAATAAAGTTAATCTAATCTTCAGTATCTAAGAAAGGAATATATTTTAGGTTATTCTGCCTTTTACTGAATTAAAGAAAAATTGAATAAGTAAATAAATGGTTTTTTAAAAATCAGTATAACTTTAGCAGATCATAAGTAAACTGAAGGTAAATCCAGCCCTGATATAAATTGTATTATAGCAGTTAATATAGTACTCCCTCTTTCCATTCCCCCTGCCTCACTGACATAACAACAACCTTGTGTGAAAGGCTAGGCTGAAAGTGACTGATTACCAGTCTAGTATCTTAATTTTGGTTAGTTCTCCAAGGCAGTTCAGGTAAGGAACAAAACAATTCTAGCTGTATCTTTATGGTGAAGTTATATTAAGAAAAAGACAGAGAGTATTTCCCTCTCCTTTCCTTTAATACTTTGGAAACGTTGGGAGGATCCCTTAACCCTTCCCAGGCCTCCTTCTCCTGTGGGCTGAGAAACCTTTTATGTGTGGGTTGTCCAGTCTGTGACTATTCCTTCTATCTCCCAAGGTCATTCCTGAACAGCATTACAATTCCTACGGCATAATGGATTCTCTATTTGATCCCAAGTCTCTATTTGATCTGTTTTCTTTGTCACAGGCCAGCCTCCATGCTTTACCTGACCTCATTAATAGGGAAGTAGTGATAACTAATAGTGACAAGTGGCAGCCATCTATCTCA
The DNA here is from genome assembly GCA_032467955.1 of Pseudoxenodon macrops. Classification (NCBI taxonomy): domain Eukaryota; kingdom Metazoa; phylum Chordata; class Lepidosauria; order Squamata; family Pseudoxenodontidae; genus Pseudoxenodon; species Pseudoxenodon macrops. The sequence continues at coordinate 184,819 of JANHFT010006316.1, forward strand.
GGTTGGAGACTAAGTCACTGAAGCAAAAACACACCAAATGAGGGCTTAATTTGCAGTTCTTGAGGAGTCCTCTTTCCTGTTTATTTCTCAGAATGGCTTATTCCGGAAGCATGGGGGTTTTGGGGGTAGATTGTGAGATATATTTATTTATTAATTATCTTTTCTAGACTATGCCGACAAGGCACTAGCTAAAACCATATATGCCTTTTCCCTTATTGTTACACATTTTAAAAGGAATCCTGGAAATTCAAGCCAGAATGGAAACAATTCAGAATGCTGACCTGCCTTTCTACACGGAGAAATACATTTATTTAGAGAAGCAGTTAATACAGAAATATTTCCCAGAATGTTTTTTCCAGGTATTTTTCATTTGGAGGTTTCTGCATTGTATCAGTTATCTCTTGCTCAGCTGCTGGTTATCATCCTGTTATTGGATTGCTTATTGACTATAAGAACAGATAAGAAACGGTGTTAGATTTTATTTATTTTGTTTTCCTAGTTTAAGAAGATAAGTAAAACTTTCAAAGTCTTTATGATTATGGTGAATGAATTTAGTGAGTTATGATGATATAGATTTAAAATATTTTATATTGATAAAGATTTAAAATATTTTATATTGATAAAGATTTAAAATATTTTATATCTTACTTTGAGGACTCTCCTTGAGGCAATTTTATCTATTAAAAATTGAAATATAAAATACATTTTTACCGAAACAGTAGCATAGAACATTTAAAACTCAGTAGTATTAAAAATATAATCTAAAGGCAGGCTTTCATTTCTTCAAAAGAAGACTCGAAGTTTCAAATTCAACTACGGAAAGGGGGGGAGGGGAAGAGAACAAAACCATAAACGCAAGTCATGGCAGTGATTTCTCAAGGAACTCTTCCCGTGAAAAGAATTAGACAGCAGACTTATCCACTTCTGTTTGTTGACATGCAGCCCTTTCTCTTATGGACAATTCAGGTTATATTCTGAATACCTTGTTTATTTTATAAAACTTTCCTGCCATGTGAATAAAGTGCAGTTTCAGTTTTCCTTTCTGCTGAAAGATCAGCGAGAAAGATAACTAGCGATAAACATCAGCAGAGTACTCTTTTCCCTCCCCAGTGAGTGCTTCTAGTAATGCTCAGCTATAATTTTATTGTAACCACCAATAGTCAAAATAGCAAATTCCATTTATATAAGACTGAAAGTTAACCAAATATTTTGAACACTACACACACTCATACACGTTTTGGAACACTTCTTAGGAACGTTATGTAGTGGTTATGCTGCCTGGCACAGGTGAATTTTTTCCTAACATTAAATTGGCAGAGAAAAATGATTTAAAACTGATTCCTTTCCTAGCCAATTAAACAGACTGTTGGTTTAAAGTTGTAATTCACTTTCTGTAAGGCTGTTTATAATGTACCCTTTGAAAAGCTATGTGTGCCTGTCTTTTGTTTTAAGGCATAATGTCTAGGACAAGCAGTCTGCCGTGCAGTAAAAGAATTTGATTTTAGCCATTTCTAAAATTAAAGACAAATATCTGTTTCTATAAACAGGTCCTGGACTGCTTCAGCTGCTACATAGCCCAGTGATATTTTAATTTGCTAGGCAGACATGTTTACTGTGTACTATATAGTTTATGAGTGTTACCATAAATGAGGTAATCTTGCATCTTGGTTTCCATATGTGAAACATTACATGAGGAAATGCAGCTGGGTTGTTAGTTGATGATATTAGTGGGCTTTATTTGAATATAAACTTTATACTGAGCGGTTTAAAATATTTGTACTAAAACTGGTTATGTGCTTTTTAGCATTTTATACTTCAGAGAAACCAGAATTTTTTTTAAAAAAAGGGCTGCCAAGTGGATGTTTCAGTTTCAAAACTGTTAGCAATAATGATTTTTTAAAAAACGCTTTGCATTCTTGGTAAAAAGTACAACTTTATATACTTTCTACCAAACAGTTTGTGTTAAAAGTGCAAACATGGTAACATAGTAAAGCATTAAACAATATTCTTTGGGGGTCAAATTTGATGCATTCTGTAGAAGTGGAGATAAAGTGGGTGGAGGTAAACTATTTGACTTAATTTTTATCCAAATCAAAAAGTAGGTCAAGTACAAGGCTGCCTCCTGGAATGCCCTTCTCCAAATCTTACTCTTTCCCCGTCTTTATAAAAAAAATCTGTGACTTATTATTCTGTGACATCGCAGCTCCAATACCACAAAAGTGAAAATAGGAAGGTTGAAGTATCCTATAATATACTCTGCTTATGCAGACCGCAAATGGCTTTAAGTTCTCTTGATCTATGCCATGACTTGATCCGCAGGAAACTAATGTCAGCTCTGGAACAGCTCTGAAGGTTGCGTTTGCATACTGAAGCAAGACTTTGCTGTTCTCTTGTTCTGCTTCGAGTTCTGAGATAAAGATATTCCGCCATTGAAATCTTACACAAAATAAGATAATTGATTGAGGAAAATGTTTTGATTTATTGTCTCTGGCTTGGGTTAGAGGAGTAGGTCACTTGTAAATTGCCTGATTTGTGAATGCTATTTGTTTGCCCTGGCTATTATTTTTGTGTTTTGTGTGGATTATTTTAAAGTTTGCATATTTTAAATAGGGACGCAGTGGTTCAGTAACTAAGATGCTTAGCTTGTCGATCAGAAAGGTCGGCAGTTTGGCGGTTTGAATCCTTAGCACCCCGTAACGGAATAAGCTCCCGTTACTTGTCCCACCTTCTGCCAACCTACCGGTAGTAGTTCCAAAGCATGTAAAAATGCAAGTAGAAAAATAGGAACCACCTTTGGTGGGAAGGTAACAGTGTTATGTGCACCTTTGGCGTTCAGTTATATATGACCGGCTATATGAACACGGAGACACCTTCGTATAGCACTGGCTGTTCGGCTTTGAAACGGAGATGAGCACTGCCCCCTACAGTCGGGAACGACTAGCACATGTGCAAGGGGAACCTTTACCTTTTACCTATATTGTAAATTGTCAAGAGTCAAAATAAAATTTAGCAGCTTTTAAATTTAATACATTGAAATGAAATATTCCTATAGATGCATTTTACATGCATTTATAGGAATATAGTTCCTATATTCAAGCTCTGCTGGGCATATCTGGACCTATTATTTATGAACATGAATACGTTTTCTGCTATCCAGTAATATTTTTAATCTCTTAGTTGTAGCTTGACATAAAAACTTTTTCTGTGAAATATAAACTTTAACTTACCAACTAATATTTAGAATAAAGTTACTTTATAAATAACGAAATCATCTGTTTTAAGTATGCAATTAGATATTTTTTCTTGGAAATCAGTTAAAAATAGCTCCCTTGATTATGCTAGCTTTTAGTATAATAAATTTTTGCTAGTTTTGTGGTAAATATGTATGTGTGTATTTAATAGAAATAGATTGTCTTCAATATGCAAATTGCACAGATATATAATCTGTCAGTTCATGAAAATGTAGAAATCAATAACTCTCGGTTATATCGCATCAGTATGTTTTTTTTAATGATAATTATCTTCTAAATTTTCCTAGTTTTGTTGCAATGGGCACTTTTTACTGTAACTGATTCCATAAAATTTCAGTGAGTATTTTCTGACATTTTGGAAGTCATCCTATCTTTCACTTGTTAATATAGATAGACTGAAATAGTTTTTAAAAATTGTACTCAAGTATAGCCATATATACAGTCAATAAGAATGATCCATCCAAATGTTTTATCAGGGTTGCGATATTAAGCTCAGCCAAAGTCAAATGTTCAAGAGCAATATACAGGTAGTCTTCGATTTACAACAATTCATTTAGTAACTGCTCAGAGTTACGATGACACTGAAAAAAGTGACTTATGACCATATTTCACACTTACCACCATTATCCCCATAGTCATGTGATGAAAATGTAGGTGCTTGGCAAATGACTTATATTTATGACAGTTGCAATATCCCGGGGTCATGTGATCGCCTTCTGCGGCTTTCTGCCAAGCAAGGCCAATGGGGAAGCCAGATTCAGTTACTAATTTAACTCACTTAACAACTGTCTCACCTAGCAACAGAAATTTTGGGCTGAATTGTGGTTGTAAGTCAAGGGGCTATCGGTACTTCGGTAGATTTTATTCCCTATATTTCCACAAGTATCATGTAGCAATAGCATTTAGACTTAATATACCGTTCCACAGTGCTTTACAGCCCTTCCTAAGAGGTTTTACAGAGTCAGCATATTTCCGCCAACAATCTGGGTCCTTATTTTACCGACCTCAGAAGGATGGAAGCCTGGTGAGAATCAAATTCCTGGGGTAAGCAGTGAGTTAACCTGCAATACTGCATCCTAACCACAGTGCCACCACATCTCTTGTAACATTATACCCTGGGCATTCTGAGTGATATAACCAAAAGTAATACTTTAGGACTGCATAAAAATTATGATCCAAAACAAAATGAGTTGCTTTTATTAATATGTACTGGTAACATTACATACTAATAAACCAATTGGACCAGTGGACCAATTTCATCATTACATTGTATAAATTGTTGTTGTTTGTAATATGGTGGGTCCTTGGTGCTGTCTGAGCTTCATGATTTTCTTGAAGATGTTTCATTACCTAAACCAGATAGCATCATCGTTACCGATTAGGTTGCAGGAATACAACCAAGCTCAGAAAGCACAAAGAAATCCCTCATTTCAACCCTAAGCTTCAAATATTCTCATTTATTGGCTTGTAATGTTGTGCCATAATAGATTTATTCTTATACAGGTAGTTCTCAATCACCACAATTTGGCCCAGAATCTCAATTAAGCAAAGTAATCAGTAAGCAAGATATCACATGAATGCTTTGCTCCACAACTGTAATCTCAGCAATTTTCCTTACAGTCATTAAGTGACCTTACAGGTTGTTAAGTGGAGGGAGTCCCACGTAAGGGGTGTGGGTTGCCTCAAAGGGGTAGGGAAGGTCCCAGGAGGCCTGGCAGAGGCCACACATGAGTTGGGGTACTGCAATGTAGTACAAGTACAGGGAGTCACTAAGAAACTAAGAATGAAGTCATAGCTGCCCCAGTCTAGTTCAGCACTGTGTGGAAAAAGTTCCTGGAAAAACCAAACACCTGGGGAGCTCCAGTGGCACAAAGCATCCACAAAGGGTTGAATGCCAAAATGCCCAAGAAGCTTCCACAATAAGGCAGAAAGTAACCATTTTCCAGGTATTTGGCATTTCATGATACTGTGACTGTTTTGTGCCATGCTGTTGGAATTTGGGCATTTGGAAATTCTCACAGGTTGCTACTTTGCACCCTACTATGGAGGCTTTCCACATATTCAGCCCTTCATGGGGGAGATAGTTGTTTCATACCATGGCAATTGACCTTGGCATTTGTAACTTCTTCTATTTCTTATTTTATGTTCTCTTTCTTGATTATTAGTTCTTGTTAAGGCTTTATCAATATACTTTAAAATTTAATAAAACTATTATAAAAATTAGTATAGAAACTGGACCAGAGGTGGGTGTCTACCGGTTCGGGCCAGTTCTACCGAGTAGTTAGTAGGCTGCTGGTGACGTCACAGAGCCAGCTCTGCTCCGTGGGCGCCACCATCTTTTTTTTATTTTATTTTTTATTTTTTTGGGTTTTTTTTTTCTTTTGCACATGCGCAGAAGCCAAGTTTCCAGCACTGGGTATGCATCGCCATCTTGTTCTTGGTCCTTTAAAAAAAAATAATTTCGGGTTTTTTTCTACTGCGCATGTGTGTACCCATGAGGCATGCCCATGTGCGCCCATGCGGCATGCCCACGCGGCGCGGGAGGCAGCGAACTGGTGGCAAGGTAAGTTAGAACCTACCCCTGAACTGGACTGATTAAATGTTGGGAAAAGAATGCAGGAGGAGACAAGAGTCAAGGAAAACCATTTAATACTATAATGTTTTTAGATGTATACATAACATTCCAACATTGATCAATTTGCTAAGCTACCTGACATCTTAAATGTAGTTTAAACAAGATTTTGTTCTTAGGCTGCTCTTCCTTTTCAGTTTTCTTCATAAGGAATTGGATGATAAATGGAAACATAAACATAGCATGAAAATGTGAACTAGTTCCAAACATTTCAATAGTTTTATAAACAATTGTTCACAGTTACTTTCAGTTGAATTACAGTTTCCCTGAAAGCAGTAACTCACTTGATCTATGTTAAAGAAATGATTCTTAATGTTTGTCTTATTGGCTTATTTTATTAATGTTTAAATAATGGTTGATAATTATATATTAATCAAATACCGCATGCTAAGACAAACTAATCATTCAGACTTAAGAAAATGACTGTTCATGTAGAAGTTGTGGTTTTGTTCCATTTACTTCAGTGTGTTAATTCTAACCATGACTCTTTCAAAGAGCCTTGATTTACTATTTTAGTGTTATTGTACGTGCTTGCTTTTATTATTTATTCCTTTTATTTATAGCTGATCCTGTAAAGGAGAGAGAGAAAGAGGCTGGCCCAATATCACCAATGAGCCCCCTAGTTCTAATCATGCCTTTTCAATGGTAGAAGTATGGTTCAATTTGTCAAGATAGTCCTTACCTTACAACCACAATTGAGCCCAAAATGTATGTTTTTACATGAGACATTTGTTAAGTGAGTTCTGCCCCATTTTATCACCTTGCTTGCCATAATTGTTAAGTGAATCACTGCAGGCAATAAGTTAGTAACCTGGTTGTTAAGTGAATCTGGCTGCCTTGTTGACTTTGCTTGTCTAAAGGTCACAAAAGGGGACCACGTGATCCTGATACTCAGCAATGGTCATAAATATGAACTAGTTACCAAGCGTCAAATTTTGATCCCACGATTGTGGGGATGGTGGAAAGGTCATAACTGTGAAAAATGGTCATAGGTCACTTTTTTTCAGTGCGGTTGTAACTTTGAACGGTCACTAAATGAACTGTTGTATGTCGAGGACTACCTGTACATAAATCTTGGATGGGGGTTATATCTCAATGGTAGAGAAGATTCTTTATGTAGAATACATGACAGGTTCATTATACGCCTGTTTATTGTAGCTGCCAATCATGCTTGTTTGCTTGCTCGGTTATGTACCAATATCATGGTACTGATTTTTAGTGATCACATAAATAGATCTCCTACAAAGTATCTGTTAGATACTGAGCGTGGGCAATCACTGAGCCGAGACGGGTCGTTCTGAACACAACCGTTTATTGCTAACAAGAG
>JANHFT010006316.1:192128-214379 GCA_032467955.1 Pseudoxenodon macrops
CACGTTGATTTACATAATCACGGGACATAACACTATCTGTCTCTATACTTCTTGTCTTCTAATGGGCCACTCATTGCTGCTATAATTAAGTCTATTCACCTTGCTCCTGGTTGTCATATCCTCTTTTCTCCCATCTTCCCCAGCATTATAAATTTCTCCAAAGATTTAGGCATTTTCAGAATACAACTGAAGATGGATAATTTGAGTGTAGTTGTTTGTGGCTTGAGTGAGAACTCTGGGTTGATTTATTTGATGATCTATTTGCTGGTTCTCTTGTTTATCTAGGATATCCTTAGGAATCTTCTCCAACATCAATGTTCAAAAGTATCAATATGTTTCTATTCTGCTTTTTTTCAAATAGGTGGTGATGATAATTATTTAAAACACAGAACTCCCCACCTCTTCAGTATCTTCATCGTCAACTCTACACCTTGTTGTATTTAGTCTCCTTAGTTTAGTCTTCTTTACATCTAATCAGAAATCTCTTTTTTTCACTGTGCTCTTTGGTTTTAATTTCTAGTGCTTTCAGATCATTTGTATTTTAGCTAGTGTCATTAGAATGACAAGATTATTGGTATTTCTCCCTGCAATTTTAAAACCATGCTCACGATTCAATTCAGCTTCCTTCAATATATATTATACATATAGGTTAATAATTAAGGGATACAGCTTAACTAAATCCTTTTATAATTTGGAACTAGTCTATTTCACTATGTTCTTTCGGCACTATGATTTCCTGACCTGTGTATAGGTTTTGAATGAAGACAATGAGATCTTTAAGGATTCCCATTTTTCTAAACACATTCCACAGTTTGACACGATTGACATAATTGAAGGCCTTTCAGTAATAAATAAAGCATACCGATTGGGGGGAGGGTGTTGTATTTTGCTTTCTCAATTTACCACATATATCGTAATAATAACTTTGGTCTTTTCTAGAACCAGCTTGTATATCTGATACTTACCTTCCATGTTAGAGCCCAAATCTGCATTGGATAATGCTAAGCATTAGTTTGATAACATGTAAAATTAAGGATATTGTACAATAATGCAATACTTTGTTAAATCCCCTTTCTTTGGTATTGATATGTGCATTCATGTCTTTCAGTCTGTTGCCTTGGTTAGAATCTTTATTGATTCTTCTTCTGTTGCTTGCCATATTTTGTAGATATTCCATTCATTCTTTTAGACCTGACTTGGTAATAATTAGATCTAACTTTATCTTCCAATATTGGAATTTATTTATTTATTTACTAAATTATCTGTAAATAGAGGTAAATCTTCTGAGGTATCTTGAGTGCTAGCAAGTGAGCTATATAGAATGTCAGTATACTTCTTCCATCTTTGATTGAATCTTTCCCAATTCAGATACCATCTGTCCATTGTTTTCTTTAGTATACCAAATGGAATCTTTTTTTGAGTTCAGAAATCTTCCCTTGGTTTTCCATGCCTGCTTCCTTCATTGTTACAGATGTTATATTGCTTTTTCTCTCATCTAACAGCTGTCTGAAATTCTTTAAGTTTCTACTTGAGATTTTGTATTTAGCATTTCATCATGGCAATTTTTAGCATTTTGAGGACTCAGATTGTTGGGGGCAATGTGTTGACTCTGTAAACCGCTTAGAGAGCTGTAAAGCACCATGAAGCAGTATATAAGTCTAAGTGCTATTGCTATTTGTTCTGCCATTCTTATGTTTTTTTCACCATTGGCAGTTTCTGTTCACATTTTTCCTTAACATTTTTTAAAAGTTGATTCCACAGTTTACCTGTTTCCCAATCAATGAAGTCAGGAATTCCAAAGCAATTCCTGATGTTCTCCTTGAAAATGATATGTATGTGCTCAATATTATATTATTGAATTTGACAGGCTTCATCTTCTGCTTTAGCTTCACTTGGCATTTGCACATGAGCAGTTTGATCTACAATCAGTCCTTGGGCATGTATTTGCTGAGTTCTTCTATCTCCTCTAACTAATAATATAATCAGTTTGGTTTCTGTGGTATTTCCTGTGTGTGTGTGTGTGTGTGTGTGTGTTTTGCTTGTTTAAAGAGTTAGCAATGAAGAAATAATTGGATTGGTAGAAATTGTTAAGTCATTCTTCTATTTACATTTGGTTTCTTGGATCATAAAGTCCAAAAATATTTTCCTTCCTCATATTTCCAACTTTTGCAATCTTCAATCATAAGCATCATATCTTGCCTGCATGTTCTGTTAATTTCAATTTGAACTTGATAATAGAGCTTAAAGACCTTTTCTTTTGCTTCAATGGTTGGAGCATGAACTCGAATAATCATCATTTTAAAGCTTGGCCATAAGGTCTAATTGATAGTATTTAGTCATTAATTGTATTATAGTCAAATACATTAACTACACTCTTCTTAACTATGAAAGAAAAACTATCCCCTTCTTTCTTTTTTATGTCCTGAGGAGTAAACAGTGCATAAACACTTTGCATAAAGTGTCCAATTCCAGTGCAACTCACATTTCTAAAGCCTAAAATGTCAATGTGTAATCATTTCGTTTCATCTTTCACTGTGTTGAACTTCTTATATTCCATGTCCCTAAAGTAATTCTGTCTTTGTAACTTTATATGTTCTTTTCCTGCATGGCAATATGAGATGCTCCAAACCATCTGATAAGCTAGAAAAATGTGGGATAGACAGCATCACCACCAGATGGATCTGTAACTGACTGAAAAACCATACTCAATACTCAAGTCCTTAATAGTACTACATCTACAAGGAGATAAGTAAGCAGTGGGGTAGCACAAGGTTCTATCTTAGACCTAGTATTAGATGAGGGAATAGAAGGGGAATTCATCAAATTTGCAGATTACACTAAACTGGCAGGAATAGCCAACATCCCAAAAGACAAGCTCAGGATACAAAAAGATCTTGACTGAATTGAACAATAGACCCTATCCAACAACATGACATTTAATATGGAGAAAAGCAAAATTTATCCCACCAACTTATACCTAGGCAGAAAAAACCAAAGGTATAAGCAGTGGTGGGATTGAAAAAATTTAGCAACCGGTTCGCTTGCCGGTGTGGGTGGGTATGGCTATGAGGGTGTGGCCTACTCGGCCTCCTGCATTTTCACCCTCCCCAGGCTCCGGAGGATTTTCTTGAGCCTCCAGGAGGATGAAAACAGCCTCTCCTGGGCACCGGAGGGCCTCTGGAGGCTGGAAACAGGCCTGTTTCCGGACTTCCGGTAGGTCCGTTTTTCACCCTCCCAGAGCCTCCATGCAAGTCCTGTATTTACCTGGTATCCAAAATGGGCCACGTGGAGACTCCTGGGAGTGGAGGGTCTGGGTGGGCGGAATCTACCATTCCTTGGTATAACCGGTTCGGCGAACCAGACTGAACCGGCTGAATCCCACCCCTTGGTATAAGTACAGTTTAGGTGAAACCTGGCTGAAAAACAGTAACTGTGAGGGGGACCTTGGAATCCTAGTGGACCATCACTTACTTAAACGTGAGCCAGCAGTATGCGACAGCAGCCAAACAAGCTAATATAATTCTTGGTTGAATAAACAGAGGCATAAAATCAAAATCATATGAAGTATTAGTAACGCTATATAAATTCTTAGTAAGACCATACCTGGAATACTGCATCCAGTTTTGGTCACCACATTACAAAAAACACTTTGGAAAAAGTGCAAAGAAGAACAACTAAGATGATGAAAGGCCTGGAGACTAAAACATATGAAGAACAGTTGCAGGAATTGGATATGGCTAGTCTAAAGAAAAGAAGGGCTAGGGTTGACATGATAGCAATATTCCAGTATTTGAGAGGTTGCCACAAAGAGGAGGGGGTCAACTTATTTTCCAACGCACCAGAGGGCAGGACAAAAAACAATGGATGAATGCTAAGCCACTTGGAATTAAGGAGAGACTTCCTAACAGTGACAAGTAACCAGTAGAACAGCTTGCCGTCAGAAGTTGTAGGTACTTCATTACTGGGTTTTTTAAAGAAAAGACTGGACAGCCTCCTGTTTGAAATGGTATAGGTACTTCTGCTTGAGCAGGGGGTTGGACTAGAAGACCTCCAAGGTCCCTTCCAGCTCTATTCTGATTATTACTATAAAAGGCTTTATCTATGTCATAAACACTATTAGTATTCCAAAAACTCCCCAACTCTTTTCAATAGCATTTTGAGTGCCATCTAAAACTGAAGGGTCCATTACCCAAGAATTACATCATCATTCTATATATTCTATCCAAGTAGTTTTCTTGATAAAATATAGGAGTGCTTTGCCATTACATTTTCCATGCATTATACAATGATTATCTTCCACCTCCAGCATGTGCCTATATTGTTGCTGCTGATATATTGTAAGTGCCTGTTTGCTTTAGGATGACTTTCACATCTTGGATGACCCTGGCTGGGTTTATGTATTCTTTACATTCATTCTTTGCATTCTTTACTTATCCCTCCTAAGAATACCCCACCACCACAATTAGACAGAAGAGCAGGATTTGAAGAAGAGCAGGTAATCAATGTGGACGATGGAGGAATGGCCTGATTTCGAATAAGTCAGTTTTCTAGAATTCTTTGGTGACTGAAAGTGGCATCTCATTGTGAAAAATGCAAAATGTATTCTAAAATGATTGAAATAGTAGAAACGCAAGAGTTATTTGTATGCACGTTCACATGTGCATAAATACTTATATAGACATACAATATCATAAATTGAAAAAGTGAAAATTATCCTCCATGGATAAACAAAATATAATATAATTTAAACTTCCCTAAAAGGCATGTTTAGAAGCTAAGCTAATGTACGTACTATTTTTATTTTAGACACAGCAGCCATTTAAAGGCCTTTGAAATTGATACAATTTTTGTTTAGCTGTCAAAACATTTAATTATGCTGTGCTTTGAAGGTGTAAAACTGTCAAATAAATCGCAGTCTTTGCATAAATGTTTGGTGAATTATTCTGACTACTACACTGTGGATACAACTTGCAAAACTTTTCAGTATAAATTAAGTCATCAGATAAAGGGCCACATTAATATAATTTACTGATGAAGCAAGCGGGTACACTAAGTTGTTCCACATACAACTTCAAGGGCCACTAATGAAGTAGACCACTTCATTAGACACTAATGAAGAAGGCAACTTTGGTACAATAGTACACCATAACCTTGAATGGAAAATATATATATCGCTATTTAAATTTTGTTTAAATTATCTAAAAAAGATTCTCTAAAGTTTTATGCTAAGCCATTAGCTTTTACGTAATATTAAAATCCATAACAGAGCAGCTGCTAACATTTCAAGAATCTGATTTTTCTTTTCATATATTAAAAGAGTGCGAGTGTGTGTTTAGTAGTGATGAGGCAACTCACTAAAGGTGATTGGGGTGAAATAAATTAGTTCCCCTTTGAAGCTTTTATTTTCCTCTTTTTTCCCCCCTCAAAATGAATGGGACGTTCTTGAATGAAAGCTGTTTTTCATTACTGCCACCCAATACTTATTTGAAAGAAAAAGCCCTCCTAACACATACAAACACAAGGGTAAAGGCAAGCTTCCCCTTTTCTACAAGGAAGATTTCAGCTAAACAGCTCCTAGCTTCTCTTTCCAGTCAGGTGGCTTCAAATCAAAGTTAATTACTGTAGTCATTTATTCTAATCACTTTCTTCGTATGGCTAACTGCATTCTGTCATGGGGTGGCATCCTTTGAAGCCAGTTTGGTTTGAAAGCCACTGCAGGGTACTTGAGCCTCATTAGTGAGGCTTATCCATGCCTGGCTCTGGATGTGATCCCTGATTAACTCTCAGTTAGCCTTCTTCCCCAGACAACACTCCTCCCTTTCTCTTTAGTTTCAATTAACTCTTGCTTTGCTGCCTGCTTTTTATTCACATCACGATACAACAGTATGGGGAATAGGTCATTTATATATTTTCTTTGTTTGGACAGAAACAGTAAATTTCCAGAGTAGAAAATTGTGATGAGAAAATTGCCAGGGGTCCTTGTTTCAGTGTGTATGTAGAGTGATTTATATATGTACAGTATATCTAACCAGAAGAGTCAAAAGAACATTTTATCTGAGGTGTGGTACACATGCAGCAGACCTATGTACAGAAGTGGGTTCCTACCAGTTCGGACCGGTTCTACTGAATAGGTAGTAGGCCTCTGGTGATGTCACAGAGCCGGTTCTGCTCTGTGGGCGCCGCCACCTTTTTCATTTTTTTTTCATTTTTTTGAAACAAAATTTTCTTTTTCAATTTTTCTTCTTCTGTGCATGCGCAGAAGCTGAGTTTCCGGCACTGCACATGCATCACCATCTTGTTTTCGGCCTTTTTTGGGGGGGTTGGGCTTTTTTCTACTGCACATGCGCGTGTGCGCGCACAAGGCACGGCCACATGGCGCAGGAGGCAGCGAACTGGTGGCAAGGTAAGTTAGAACCCACCCCTGCCTATGTACTGTTGTTTTTCCTATTTGGATAGTTTTATCCAAATTAATGTGGATCATATTAGCTTAAACTTCAAATAGGAAAACACTGATCTCTCTTAACACAGTCACCAGGGGAATACTGGATTTCGTGTTTTACATATAGATAAATGAAATGAACATGATAAAACAGTCATTCACTTTTACACGGAATTGAATTCTTCTTCAGGTGTTTTGTAGAGCTGCCCATCTCACGGCAATGACTTTGGGAAGTGTATAAAGATTAAAACCATAATAACAGCTTTAAACTCATTATGACCCATTTTAACAACAGCCCCCAAACATAGTATAGTATATCCTTCTCTAGCACACAAATGGGCAGTGCTTAATAGAAGACCTAGAAGAGGTTTAAGGAATTAATAAGGACTTTGGAGCCCTAAAAAAAAATCAGAATGAACTTCAGGTTGATAATCTAATCAATGTGTTTTTTATTTTTGGCAACAATTCAGTAAAATAGTGCAACAATATCAAACAATGGTAATTTTGGCTCAAACTTGCCTCAAAGAGTCTAGATAGCATTGTGAATAAAGGCTTCACCTGGCTTAATTGCTTTGGTAATATTTTTTTAAAAAGTTAACAGATATGTGCTGATTATGGAACAAGTAGTAGAACTATTTGTTTGCTTCCCTAATTCAGGAGTCCCCAAACGCTTCAGCTCGTTAACCCCTCATAAACATTTATTGTTTATCGAATCCCAAATATTCATTTATAGTGAAAATAGCTTAATAAGTACTTCTTTAACTAATAGTACTACATTAGTATTATATAATAGTATAATAATAATAATAACAGCAGATAATCCCATAGAATCTTGAGGGCCAATATTGATCCTGCCCTGATGGTTTAACAGAAGGCAAACCTACAAAAAGGCTACTATGATTCTGTTAACCTTTATGAACTTGGATAGAAATTTCTTGATGCACAGAAATATACTTCATATACTTTATAATTTGAAATAAATTTTCAGGTAAACTATTCTCTTTCAATAGCAATTAACTAGATATAATATACAAATATACCATTAGATGATTAATCTGTGTTGTATAAATATGATTGCCTAAATTGTCCTCTGAAGTTAACTATGTTGAAAGCTAATTCAGGTTTTATATGTTATAGGCAGTTTAATATATGTAGTCCTTGATTTATTACCACAATTGAGCGCAAAACTTCTGTGAGACCATTGTTAAGTGAGTTTTGCCCCATTTTAGGATCTTTCTTGCCACCATTCTTAAACAAATCATTGTAGTTGTTAAGTTAGTAACATGGTTGTTAAGTGAATCTGGCTTCCCCATCAAATTTGTTGGTCAGAAGCTCACAAAAGAGGATCACATTATCCCTGGACACTGCAATTGTCATAAAGATGAGTCAGTTGCCAAGCATCTGGATATTGATCATGTGACAACATAAATGCTGGAGAGGTGGGTTACTAACAGTTCGGTCCGCTTCTACCGAACCGTCAGTAACTTACTGGCATGGTTCGGTAGAACCATTAGCAACCCGAGCCTGCCACGCCCCCAAGCCAGTTCTTTCGGCGGCGCCATAGGTGCCACCATCTTGGATTTTGCTTCTGCCATGCGCAGAAGCTTTTTTTAAAGCACTGTGCATGCACACACAAAGTGTGCGCGCAGCCGCAGCACACTCCTGAGCAAACCGGCAGTAAGAAGATTTAGAGCCCACCTCTGGAATGCTGCAACATAAGTCATAAGTGAAAAATGGTCATAAGTCATTTTCTTCAATGCCATTGTAGTTTCAAACAGTCACTAAATGAACTGTGAGTACCTGTGCTATTTTATAAAAATAATTGTTTAAAAACAGATTAAACATTAAAATAATTGAAAATATAAACATTTTTCGAAATTAAAACATTGCTGAATAGAATAGCTGTAACCAGAAAATATATTTCATAAAATCCTTGTCAAAAGGGATGTTTGAGAGAGAAAAAAATCTATTTTTTATAGGTTGCTAATGTGGGTATCTGCTGCCTATAGAACAAGGTGAGTTTGGACATTTGCAATATTTCTCTTCAGTGGAGTAAATTAGAGATAATGAGGGCAAATCTTCTGAAACAGAGAAACAAGTTTAAATTATGTGTAGCTTGCAATTAAACTGTATCCTAAAGAAAAGCTTACAATTGCATTTAATCTTCTTCACCGTTTTGTTTCTTTTGATCTCAGATCATAGTGGATAAAAAGTATCCAATGTAGCACACTAGGGAAAAAACAAATTTGAGTAGGAATTAATGGATAAAACAGTCTTAAATTCAAGACTGCACATGTCATTCTTAGCAGTGGTTAGAATGCAGTAATGCAGGGCTAACTCACTACTTACTCTGGGAGTTCAATTCTGACCAGCTCCAGGTTGACTCAGCCTTCCATCCTTTTGAGATCGGTAAAATGAGGACCCAGATTGTTGGGGGGCAATATGCTGAGACAGTAAACGGCTTAGAGAGGGCTGTAAAGCACTGTGAAGCGGTATATAAGTCTAAGTGCTATTGCTATTACTATATAGTTTTGAATTGTTTTTAATATTGCACATCACGCAGAGCCATTATGGAATGGGATGAACATAAATGTAATAAATAAATTAAAAATGCATCTTTGCCCTCCAGAATACGTAATATGAAAACCAAACAAGACCTCCATCATTCTTGTTTTGAATGCTCCATGAATGTTTATTTCCTTTCAACACAATTCCCTCGAAGCCTAGAGAGAGTAAGAAAATGTATAAGGCTATTTCAGCATAGAGTGCTGATAGAGATCCTAACTATAAATAAATAGTATGAATATTGAATATTCATAGAGAAATCATTATGATGCAAATTTGTGACAACTTAATCCTATTTTGAAACAATATATTTTCCTACTTCCACAAACTACTCAAAGTACATGCGTTAGTCATACTATAAGACTTTGCCTTTTACATTTTACAGAAAAGATGGACTAAACAGCAGTGCATCGCATGAATTAAATAATTATCAAGTACATTTAGAATTGTGGACCACATTAATTATTGTAATTAATAACTTTGAAACTGTTGTTCTTGTTGCTTTCTTTCCAAATATTTTTGCTTCCAGATATACTAAATGGAATATTTTATTATTTATTACGGTAGGAAGAAATAACCCCTAATTTTTATTAGGAATTATTGAAGAGATAGACCTAACAGTGCACACAAACACTTTGCCAATCTTGATTTTGCGTGAATTGGTTGTTCTTGCTTTTGTTTGAACAGGGTACAATTTTCTGTTTATGACTTCAAATATTTGAAAAGAATGTATGCCACATATTTAATCAAAATCGCTTAATTCAAAGCATGTTCTGATTAGAGGCAAGATTACATGGAAAAAAAGACTCCAGATGTTTGTTTTTTAAGTTTACAATTTTTTTAATCATCTATTTGATAGAACAATTTGAAAGATTTCTAATTGGTCTGAAAATAAGTCTAATCATTGTAAATTACCAAGGTCATACATCAGTGTTAAGTGACATTACTACTGCTGTTTGAAATCCAGCACATGGCAGCATAACTGTCTGCTTGATTTTAAAATGTTTGTTGCATGTGGTATCAAATAATCGTTAAACTTACGAATTCATAATAAGGTTGCAGAAGTTTGAAATTAATTGTTCAGTTTATTTTCTTTTTTAGAAGTTTTACTTTGTTTCATATATATTTTTAAACTCAATTTTCTAAAGAAATTGAAATTATATAATAAATTTGGTAGTTTTGAAGTAATTTTATCTTTAGCTTATTATCGTGGGTCATTTTGAACCATAAAATAAACCCCTAATAAATATGAAGCATTCCATTAGTATGTATGAAGTAGAAAAAGTTATGTATCTTTAACAATTATTGCTGATTTTTCCTTGTTCAATATGTTTCAAGGAATAAGTAGAAATGTAAACATTTTAGTTTAGATTCATATTTTAAAAATTAGACAAATAAGAATTGCTATTTTCATTTCCAAAGAATTTTAGATGTGAGCTGTTATGCTGCTTGCAGAAAGCCCGGCAAAATAGTTATTTTTGATTGTTATAAAATATGTAGTCCATACACAGCAAAAAACCCTTTACTGATAAATAGCAATTGTAACTTTATTATTGCAAAACAAAATGAAAAACAACAACATATTGCTAGCTTTTTGGAACACTTCATGTAACCATACTTATATAACAATGATTATATAATTATGTTTGTATAGCATTTTTTTAGTTAACTGCTGTCAGAAGAAGAGATTGTTGCATATTTTGTTGCATTTTAGGAACTTCAATAGCAGCTGAGCAAATTGCATTAATGTTAAAAAGATTTTTGAGAATTAATTTTTTTTCTTCTGCAACATATTTGCCTTAATACAAAAATGACTCTGGAACATTTTAATATTGTGAACTATTAACATAAAGTTGCTAATAGATGTTTGACATATGTGCATTGCACTTTTTTAACATACTTCAGGAGTTTGTGTCTTGGCTTAATAGGTCTCATTAGGAGGAAAAAGAGAGAGAGAGATCAGCCCCAAGACAGTTTGTCAAAGTTAACATGAGTCCCGTGGGACTGAATTGACAATTTGTGTGTGATTTTACAGGACATTCCTCTCATGGTCGTCTTTGATTCGTAACAATCAGACGTTACCTCTGATTTATTTCACAATAACTCAATACAGATGAATATTATTGTACTATGTTGGATGTTAGAATTTTTTGTTTCTTATCATTCTCAGAATATATACAGGGTGTAAATGATACATCCTGTCTAGTGTGGGAGAAGTAAGACTTGATTAGCTATGTTTAAGAGAAGCAAGGGAATGGGGGATAGTATATTTTACCAATAAAGGACAATATTTGTAGTTCAGGGTTAAAATGAGGGGTCCTTGGTGTTCTCTTGAGCTTGGTTGTTTTCTTGCAGATGTTTCATTACCCAAACTATACTTAGTTTGGGTAATGAAACTTCTGCAAAACAAAACAAACAAACAAAAAACCAAGCAAGCTCAGGGAGCACCAAGGACCCTTCATAGCATGCTTTAGTTGTGCACCATTTTAACTATGGCTTTAATAAGCATTAGCTTTTTTCAGAAGCTTGAGCTGATCCTAAACGTTTTGAATTCTTGATTTTAAGAAAAAAAGGTATCATGATGTACAAAACCAATAAGGCTTGGTAGTGTAACGTACTGTATATAGAAATAATTTTCTTCATGTGATACACTACACATTAAGAACAATGCATGTTTTCTTTTAACTTCATATAACTTTACATTATATTAATTTTTATAATGCAATATATTTGTTAATATCTGTATAAATCTTAAGTAAACCCCGTGAAAGATAAAAAAAGTTTAAACTTTAAAGAATTTACAAAAAAAATATTTAAAATACTTCCAATCAAGTATTATTGCTGTATTTAGTCATTTTCTTTAGCAATCACATTTACACATTTGAAACTACCTATGACGTCTATAAATGATGATTAAAATGTTAGTTAGTATCTTGATGTAGTAAAAAGGAAATATGGTAAGTTTTGGGCCATTCATGTTGCTGTTTTCCTGTATTTATAAACTTTTGACATTTCCTATATATGTTTTCAAAGCTTACTTCAAAGTAAAACACAGTTCAATAAAACTCTAAAAGGCTCTGTATAAAATTGTGTTTTAGTTTATTTTAATCTTTCCATCGTTATGCCATTTGTGTTTAGAATTTATTTATTTAGCGATATTTATATGCCCTCTCAATCCATATGGACTGTGGGGTAAAATACTCAAGGTATTTACAAGTATATAATACATATAATACAAGTATATAATACAAGTATATACAAGTATATAATACAGGTATAATACAGTATATCTTAAAGCTTTTAACTTAACAATTTGGAACTCATGTGTGTGCGTTGATGGTTTTATATATATATAGTTTTAATTGTATTCATATTTTGTGATTTTTTTTTAAAGTACCAGCTAGAATATTGCTCTCATGAAATTAGCAGCTTTCTCTGTTGGAATGGTATGTAGGGTGAATAGAAGAACGACTTAATATATTGTTATCTATTATAAAGGATGTATGTAGCAATTTACTAACTGAGCTTCTAAATAAAAAAATGATACGTACATGAAGATATGGATAGGCCTTTTCCTGATTGAAAGTTCTAATTAAGTGAATAGAGGAAAATTAACTGAAATTAGCTGTCAGAAAATCACATTTAAATGACTGATGAGTTGCTCAGGCAGTAAACATTTAAATGATATAAATTGCCATTTAAGTGTATGGTTTAATGTTTGTCATGCATTAACATGACATGAGATTGCAGTGACAATCAAGCAGCTTGCTCTAATTTGAACATATTTAGGGCTTTTGTGTGGAGTGCACCACACAAATTAAGACAATTGCTGTTTTTTATGTGTCAATATAAATGTTTCTTCAGGCATCAGTTAATGAAACTAACCAATCATTTCTGTATGCATATTGCAGAGTGGCTTCTCAGAGCCTGACTAAAATTTCCTTTTTAAATAGGACCTTTCCTTGAAAGAAAACTAGGCTTAATTTCCGTAATTATAGAAATGCCCTGCTTCTTTGAGTTACGTCATCTGCACTTCTTAAATCCAAAGGAAAATGGGATTTTGCCTCATGCATCATACTACTGACTTTTGTTGTGTTTTCCTCAGCCAATTCAGAATGTGGTCTACTATTACACATATACATATAGGTATAGAGACTGAAATATTTTAGCACAAAATAGTCAGCATAAAATATTTTATGCCTGATGTAAAAAAAAAACCAAGAAGACATGCACTCTATTTTATGTGTATAAGCCGTCAAGTCTGGCAGCTGATCTTCATTTATCGTTAGCAAAAAGAAAGCATCCATCACCAGAATCAAAGTAACAAGATGGCTTCTTGCTGGTAAAAAAAAAAAAGGCTGTATTGTACACTCATTCTGCTATCTGAATTGATCCCCCTGAATTGATTCCTAATCGAAATTGTAATCTAAAATAAATTGATCTATGTCTAGAAACGAGTGTGTGCTGGATGATCATGTGACCTGAATGTAAATCTTTAGACAAATTCGGTGGGTAATGTTTCCTAATTTGTATTTAAAGCTATGTTCTGTGAAATGTGCTTAACGGATCTGTAAAATAAAGCTGCATGGCTGCTTTGGAAGCTTCTCATGGCAGGGATGTACATGCACAGCTAATTCATCATCAAGGCCACAACATGTTCAACAGCTTCAGGCCTGACTGCTTTAACAGTTGGAAAAGGAAGAGCTTCATACATATAAGGGGCGTGCATAAGCGTACCAACGTGCCTACCATCCCTGTCCTAATGTCCCCATTTATTCGTATCCATTTCATGTATTAATAACCATGTTATACCTATATCTGTTATCTAATATGTGCTTGACAAAATAAATACATAATAAATAGACAGACAGACAGACAGACAGACAGACAGACAGACAGACAGACAAACAAACAAACAAACAAATAAATAAATAAATAAATAAATAAATAAATAAATAAATAAATAAATAAATAAAACAATCCTCCAAGTTCTGAGGATTCCACTTCTTCTGAAAGATTTCCACACACTAAAGGTCAACATGAACAAGCTAGTTTTAGAAAAGGCTTGGACGTCTTTAGAAAAAGCTGACAAATAGGAGATAATATTGCTGATATATTCTAGATAAACGAGAAAGCCAAGAAATATCCAATTTATTAATAATAGAAAGGTTTTTGGTTAGGCCAATCATGTCAAACTGTGTAATATAATTAGAAAATATTAGAAAAATGGGAATCCAGAACATCCATTTATCTTTGAATTAAACTTATACACAGGTCAGAAGCCATAGTTCAGAGACAACGTACATTACTTATTTATTCAACATATATATTAAGGGAAACTGGACTGGAATAAAATAAGCATGGTTTTAAAGCTGGAGGAAGAAACATCAATTACCTGTGCTATACCCTGATAGCCATAAAAGCAAAGGCACTGCAAGTTCTAGTAATTACATCAAAAAGCACTGATGGAAACATTGGACTAAAATAAATATAAAGAAGAACACAGTAATGACACTTAGGTACAATAAGCTTAGAATTGTCAACTAAGATACTGAAGTGGTGGATAGCTTCTATATCAGGCATGTAAGATATTAAGCAGTCAAGAAATATGCTATAAACTAGCACTTGGTAAATTACGGTAAACATGAAAGCCTTGGAAAAGATACTTGGATACCATGCTATATATAATACATAATAATACATACAATAGTATTCCCTGTGAAACTATGGAAATGTAAGTTGGACTTTAAAAAGGCATAATGAAATAATATTGATGCTTCTGAACTTTGGTTTGGAGAAGTCTCCAGGGAAGATGATGTACAAAAAAATGAAACAGAAAAATCAATGGATCAACAAACATATCAAAATTTCTCACTTGAAGCACCAATGACCAGTCTCAGATTATCGCACTTCAGGCACAGGATGAAAAGATCTACTCTCTAAAGCAGGGGTGTCAAACTCATAGCCCACAGGCGTCACATGCTGGCCACGCCCACCCCCGATTTAGCGAAGGGGGGGGAAGTCCCGATATGTCACAAGATGACGATGTGACCTTGTGAGTTTGACACCCCTGCTCTAAAGGTTCTAATGCTGGGGCAAAAAGGAGGGAAATCAAGAGGATGACCAGCAGCAGGGCTTAGTTTCAGTGGTAAAGACCTGGAAGAACAGACTAGAGCAGATTGTCATAGAGAAAATCTATGAAGTTACTTAGAGTTGACACTGATGTGATGGCACTAATCAATCAATCAAAGAATTTTGAAGACTGCAGGAATTATTTGCATAAACATCTGCAGTGAGTAAAGAAGGAGGCCTTTAAGGACAGAGGGAAGACCCTTTATCAATTCAGGTAAACCAGACTGAACCCAGCCCAAGAAAGTGATTTACAAATATATTTCAAATAGCTCTTCCTGCTTAATTCTCATGAAGATTAAAAAAGGGAGGAAGGGAAGCACATTCAGACTTTTAAGATCTAGTAGCTGTTCTAGTAAGAGTAGCCTTAAGTTTTCATGGTGTATGTTTCTTAGTGAGATCTGTCTTTTACAGATTACAGTCCTAGAATCACTAGATATCTTTTAATGAATCTGAGAAATCATCTATCAAATGATTTATATCAAGATGTCAAATATAAGTTGTGTCTTTAAATGGAATTTATAATTATTTGAAGTCTCTGTAAAAAGATACTTCATTGAAAGAAAGCATTATTTAATATCATGATCAATTTACCTTTATATTGCTTGAAGAGAATATAATAAATTAAATAAGAGATGGAATTTTTAAAAAGTCAATTCTAACTCATTAATGTTGGATGATGTGTTTAATGATGTGTAGCAATTATAACTTAAACTGTAATTTTAGAAAATACATTGGTTTATTTCTATTGTAAGACAAGATTGTGAAATAAGATTTTTGTAATGCCCTTAATTATTTAATTATTAATAAATACTAAAATTAATATCAAACAATAATATATTACTATTACAGTTATTGTTATTTTAATTATTTATAACTAATCATTTAACTAATAACTTATCATTTAATTATATTTAATTAATTGATAAATTTATGTATAATTAATTATAAAATAAATTATTTAATTAACCTTCAAAAGGTTAGTGCTGACCCATTTTCATTATATATAGGAGATCTACTAGTGAAGGAAATCTAAGATTTCAAAATTACTCCATTTGAAGTAATGCTGGTTTACACATAAATAACTTCTTGAAAACCGTTGACACCTATAGGTGAAGGGAAATTATGCAGTATAGAGGTCTGAAACTCTAGTATGTTTATTGCATTTTTCCATACAACAGAGGAAATTGTAATTGAGAATTACAGAAAACTCCAGAAAACTACACATTTAACAAATCAGTTATAGGCCTAGTACAATTTACTAGTTGCCTTCTAGCTATTTATGCCATTTTGTCAAAAATTCAAGATAGATGTAGTAAATTCTAAGTTGTGATGAAGTTGTGTTATAGTCAGTTGATAGATTGCATCATTTTAAGATAGTGGCTACCTCTGTTGTTTCCAACAGTTGGAAACAGTGCATAAATTATAAGGCTGCAGCATTTTTTCTTTAGCTATATAGTATTTTCTTTCCCACACTCTTCAAATATGGTGAGACACAGGTGCCCACACAACTGAAAGGTGCAAGATTGGGATGGTTAATATAGTCTCTCTTGTCCTTTCCTATTATTGTCAGATTAGACCATGATTACTCATCCATGGTGAATTTAATTGTTCATAGTACAACCTTGAATTGTTTTAATACCAGTACAACTCTATTGCAAATGTTTAAAACTCCACCAGGGATCTGCATGGCACAGTTGGTTCAACATATTCTAAAAGCTACAATTAGCATTGTCATGGTTTATGAAATAGCGTTTTTTTCTCTAAGGCACTTGCATATTTCTTTGCATTGTGGCTTATGTAAAATTGAGAATATAAAATAAGTTTGAGAAACAATATAAACAGTGTTGTATTTTGTTTCAGGCTTTGGAAAGTGAATTTGTTTCCTGTCAACTGCACCAGTGGATTGATTTGATTTTTGGCTATAAGCAGCAAGGACCAGAAGCTGTCAGATCTCTAAATGTTTTCTACTATCTGACCTATGAAGGAGCTGTCAATCTCAATTCAATAATGGATCCAATGTTGAGGGAGGTAAGCATGCTCATACTTGGGAGAATAAAAAATATGAAGAAATGTGGGACTTTTTGAAATATTTATAAAGCATATTTGATTTTATTGTAATTTAAAAGTATTTATAGACATTTTAAAGCAGAGATGCCCAACCTTTCCACGTTGGTGGCCTGGAGAAGGTGGAGCGGGGAAAGAGGAGATGATATTGTGGGAGGGTCAAGCACACGTGCACATGCATGCACATACGAGCATATGCAATATTCGTGGTGACACTCGAGTGACTGGGACTGCGAGTGCCCATGGTGATGCTCACAAGTGGGGCTGTATGTGCATGCAGAGGCACGTGCACCACCCACCCCAGCACTCATGCAGCATGGTGGCAATTAGCCCACTTCCCAGTAGTGGGCTGCGGCCCACAAGTTGCAAATTCTTGTTTTGAAAGGTATGTTCCATCCTACCCACACTAACATATAACTCTTTAGATTTATTTTGTTTACACATGGGATAATTCTTTCAAATCAAATTTTGTAAGTTATTAGTAATATGGTTTCCCCCTTTCTGCCTTGTTTCTTCGGCAATGGTCTTCTCTCTACAAGGTTTGCTACATTTTACAAATGGAGAAAGCAGTTTGGGAAACTGAAAAGGGAAATACCGTGGCTAGCAAGTATTTTTGAATAAAATGACTTTGGGGAGGTTTTGGAAATCTGTAAGACTTCATGTAAAAGAAAGAAAATATACAATACTGTTGACTGTTCTCTCTGTAAATTTTAGGTATATTATTATCAGCTTTTATAACAAGAATTGTGGATTTAAAATGTTTTAATGAAGTATTTATACCGGTAGTTCTATCCTGGACCAGAAGGTCTTTCACTCTCCCCAGGATCCAGAGGCTTTCTAGGTGCCTGGGGAGGGCAAAAACGGCCTCCCCGACCCTCCCAGAGGCCTTCCCGTGGCCAGAAACGCCCTCCCAGAGCTCCACACAACCCCTTTACTTACCTCAAAACGGGCTGTGTGTAGACTCCTGTGAGGGGAGGGGGGCATGGCAGCCAAAAACTAGCTGGCCAGTGTGCACATGCGTGCTGGAGCTGATCTACAGCAATGACTCCCGTGCCGGCAGATATGGCTCAGCATGCCACCAGCGGCACATGTTCCATAGGTTGGCCATCATGGTGCTAGGGTAATCATGGGGGTTCCCTAGCTTTCCACACCCAATTATTTAACTAGAATTAGGTAAATTGACATGACATAAATTCTACTAGCAAACACATGTATAAGACAAGAAGTCATGGTATCCATGCATTCTTTGTAATATCTTTTAAAATACAAAGAGCTCAAGATTAGTAGTGCAATTAAATGTCTTTATTACACAAAGGGACATACAGCATGCTGTTTTCTTTTTGCCAAGAAATCTGGAATTTTGACAGAACAAAGAAGTTCTCACTATGTTAATTTTCTAGATAGCCAACACATGTGGAAAAACAGCATTACAATAATTTGTGAATAAAAAGGTCTGTTCCCTATTTTACTATTTCTATGATGTAATAGTGTAACAGTCTGCTGCACTTTAAACATTGAGGGAGTCTTTAATTGTTTAAAAACAGCTTATCCTGATAAACAAAAGAATGAAGCTTACTAATATTTTGGCCTAATCTATGTTTATTAGTAAAAATGTAATTAATTTTTGAAAACCTTGTGATCACTTAATACAGATGTAAGCCTTCTGTTGACCTTCTGAAATATTTGTTAATTTCTTTTGCTTTTCCTCATATCAACATTTTCCTAGATTTTAATTATTTCTTATGTTCTTCATAAGGGTAAAACGGACCAATGAAAAGATTTGGACTATATAATGTTGCAGATTAGGAATAGAAAAAAAGAAATGGTAGTCTTTGATATTACTTCACAAACAGTGTATTACAAATAGCAAGAAGCCCAAGAATAGTTTGTTTTTAAAAAAATCTTACATTGCATAGGGAAAAAACCATTATTAGTACTTTAACAAGTACTTTAACAATCAGGAAATGTAATGTCCCTTGAACAGGGACATTAGCTCTGTTTACATTTCATATTTTGAACCAAACAGAACATTCATTGACAATGTCTCCTTATCACAGTAAATATTAAATCTTCAGAGTTTTGACTTAATATGGCTTTAGTCAGTTAAAAGGAAGATGAACAAACATTTGCTAACTCTTCTAAAGTTAACAGAATTGAAACTGATTCTCTGTTTTTCCTTCTTAAGTTTAGAAATAAGGCAAAATTAACATTTTTGTATTATTTTCCTCCTGGGCTTTTGAGAAAGAGGTGAGGTATCTTATATACTGTAACATTTATTTCCTAATTGCTATACCTATTGGATGCTCTTTATTAATTTGTTAATTCCTAACATGGAAAGAATAGACTGCATTTTCTTTTATATTGTTCATTGTTCAGAAATTGTGACAAGTCTCTTCTGGTATATTATGCTTTAGGCTTAGATATTCAAAGAAAAAATCTTTCCTACCATTACTACTGCAGAATCATTTTTCTTTTAGTTATGGAAGAAGGCATAAGAAATATCAAAGTTCTATGCATATTTCCATGTAATCATACCAATATGTATATGATACACTGTCAATCCATTTGATAAATGAATTCCTTACACACCCTCATACTAACTCATCATCTCCCTGTCTGTTAATCCGTCTCTTCAAAGATTTATTTTAACATTCCAAAATTGAGAGCAACTTACATGACCAGCGTTGGCTTGATTGGTCAGAAATTATAGTTTGAATAAAAGTGAAACATTTTTGTTAGTTCATAAAAATAGTTTTCTCTCTATAAAGAGGTTTGCCAACTTTTCTAAACATTTTAAATTTTACTGCTTTGCGATATAAGAGCCTCTGAGACCAATTAATTACTGTGGAGCACAGTTTCTTAAACTAACATATTGAAGTAAATGTCTATGAATTCACAAGTACATTTGGTCTTTTAAAAAGAAATGTTATAATTTATCCCAAGGAAAAAATGCTTTAAAGGAAGTTGTTTATTTAGGATGCTTTATTTATATAATAATTAAACTGAGACTATAAACTGTATATCTAAATATTAGGCTGAATTTGAATTTTCTGTTATGGATAGAACAATTGTTTTATCTTACAAAAAACTTTCATAGGAGAAGAAGATAGAAATGAATTGATTTATTATTTATAGCTCATTTTGTCCTCTCAACATTGATCCAGACATTTTACTAACACTATGGAATAAATTTCTGGAGACTGTAGCCAGTAAAGTTTATCATGAAAAAAAATGTTTATCCCTGTTTTAAAGATGCCAATTTTCTATAAATAAAATTCTACTCTGAGAATGCTATGATAATGTAACATTAATTATGACCCAAGTCAATATCAACAACACAATAGGAATAATTCTTAGTCTGAAAACTGCATGGTTCAATAGTAGACATATTGAAACTTGCTTAATTAATAATTGTTTTATTTTTAATATAATGAAAATTCTTGCATAAAACAATTACCATGGGTTTCTTCGGTGGCTCCATGGGCGCCGCTATTTTAGATTTTTGCTTGCCGCTCGCACGCTTTGTGCGCACGCTCGAGGCGCAACCCTGAGCGAACCAGCAGTAAGAAGATTTATAACCCACCTCTGATATAGGTCTTATTTAAATATTAGAAAATGTATCAAATATTAATATTTTCCAGAAGTAGTAGCTATATTATAATTCCCATTAACCCTTCACCACTGAGCATGCAGGCTGCCACAACTAGGAAGTTTAACAATACCTAGAAGACAACCGATTTCCCACCTTTAATACGCAATTTGAGACATTATTTATTTTACTGATTTTTGCAATTTTTCATTCACATGACCCTTATTTCTTATCAATAGAACTACTGTCCTTTAAAAATCTCATGTCGTCTTATGCTTTTTTTAAATTCTTGGTGGAAGCTGAAAATTTCAGTTTTAAATCATAAGAAAACAACTTAGCCAGTGAATCTTTCACACAGTCAAATACAATTTGTATTTACAGCATAATTCAAACAGCTGTTAAATACTTTCAACTTACTTGCACTGGTCTTTTTATGAATAGGTGTTTCTGGATGCCTTCGAAAATTAGTATAATTATTAGAAAATGTTTCAGCATAGACATTTATTCTGAAAGCGTGAATTAAATAAATGAGGACTCCACAGAGACACAGCTCGGAAGGTTTTTGGAAGCAAATTATTTTGGTAGAAGCTGTAGCCAGAAGTGTGCTGTCCAGATGGTTTTTTGACACAGTGCAGCACAGGAACTGTGTGTGAAAAGCTAAATAAATGTTAAGGATTAGTCTAAACTTAATTGAAAACCTCCATGTAAAATACCATTAAATGGTACCAGTTTTTTATTTACATGTTTAAAAAAATGTATTGAATCCAAATATATTATTTAGGGATGTAATATCTAATCGAGGCAACGTAAGAGTATGTTTGATCCATCACGAACTTGTTGAAAAATAAACTTCGGACAACATAAGGATGTTAATCATGCCAAAGTCAATACACTGGATAGAATTATGTATTACAAATAGCTTGTGTTTAAATTGGCAAGCTCTATAGGATATTCCTTTACCACCGACAGTATCTACCATAGTAATAATTAACTTGAAATCTTGATATGGGTAAGTTAAGTGCCTCATATGACTTTTGATATGCATTCTGAATGATAGTTTTATTATGATGATATATGCAAAGTGATAGTTCCTAATCTCATATGGAAATCTATTTCAACCCCAAATATTTGCAGCACTGCATGTATTCTCTCCAGTCTTCCTTACAGTTTCTTTGAAATCCTTTGCCATTTTTTCTTTGTCTCTTTGAAGTATTTTCAAAGCTCATTTTTCTTATTCTGCTTTATCTGCTTATTTCCAGTAGCCAGAGATTTAGGTGTTCTCAGTGAGCACATCAATGTTCCAGACCAAGACACTGTTTGAAATTATCCATGAACCCAGTGCCTCTAAACATTATTGAGTGGCGTTTGTTTCTGTAGGTTATGTCTGCTCTGCCTAACTGGTTTATTTCAGATTGGCAGCTGGGATTACAATGTGGTAGATGGACAGTGTGCATGGTTTGAA
>JANHFT010006316.1:216181-235213 GCA_032467955.1 Pseudoxenodon macrops
GTGTGTTTGTAAAGTGTAAAAGTTTTTTGTGTTCTGTCTGTGTAAAGTGTAAAAGCACGCCCACCCAGTCACCTGACTTCCAAGCCACGCCCACAAAATAAGCCACACCCACAGAACCGGTAGAAAAAAAAATTAGATTTCACCCCTGCTACAAACCCTAAAGCTATCTCTATCCCACCCATCCCTGCCCCTTGCTCCAGGCTTCAGCCCTGAAGCCGTGAGAAGAGAAACCTCCCTAGAAAAAACTACCAAAAGAAAATGGCCACAGCTCAGCCAACTTCAGGGCTGACACATTTTATGATCTGAAACTTCCACTCCTCAGTTCAGTGCAGAATATTGGACATGTAGTTAAGTGAATTCAGCTGGATTTACCTGTGAATGACTACATGCTTTAGAATATGCTCCAGTGATCAGGCAGAACCATGACCTGACAGTTGATCTTCCATTACATGGAAATAAATGCCATCTTACGTTAGAATACAAACAGAACAAAGGAGAGAAACCTAAGACTGTGCTGTCAAGCTATGTAAACATTAAAATATTTATCTGCAAAGAATGGAATCTCATAAAATGGTAAAGATTTTCAATATCTGGGACTAACTCCTCTGAGGATGACATGCTTTGTTATCCAATAGGTTTTATTGCCTATAAGCAGATAGTTTATAGCATGCTATTGGAGTGCAGGCAGTGTACAGCCAGAATAATACAAACTACAGAGCATGCTAATTCCATTCACATGGTTACTAAACCAAAGCAGTTATGAAAATAACATACAATCTGTGGCAAAAATTCTGTAGCTTAAAATGTAAAGAGTAGTTTATTTACCTCAATGTAGGTTTTTGTTTGTTTGTTTGTTTGTTTGTTTGTTTCTTTGTTTCTTTGTTGCCATTATCCAGGTCTTCAATTCTATTTATTTACCAATGTATGTTTGGAAATCGCATGAACTAGCTTGGAGAAATGTCATATTGTCATGACAGGATGCTTATCCTAAAGGTTAGAAATGATTGGATTTAATCACTTGCATTTAAACTGTTCCAGCAAAAGAACATCAAGATAGCCTTTTTACTTCAGTTGAGTGTATTTATACAAAAGAAGCAGCTACATGCACGAATAAACATTTGTATGACTGACTGAATATAAAGGCCACAGAAATGTGTCTTTCCATCGGTAGATGGTAAATTAGGTGAGAGGGACATTTTGGAATTTGGGACACACCAACAGTCATAAAAATGCAACAGCAAAACTTTAATTTTTGTTAACCTTAATGTCAATATTGGCTGGGTAATAAGACAATTGAGTGCCTTCTAAAGTCATTTGATGAGATGTAAGTAATGTAATAAATAAATTACGTGAACCATAACCGGATTTAGAGTGATGTACATATCTTTGATTTCAGTTGATTTATTTTAAAAATGACAAATTTGAATCCAAATCTTTGCATTTGTCAGACCCAAGAACCAAGAATGACATGTGAAGGATATTTAAGAGTAGTTTCCTTTATTATTTTTCACCTTTAGACAGAATCTTGCCAGACTACATCAACTATTTGCATAATAATAGTATACTCTGGGAAAAGCTAGGAATGACCTTTAATCCTCTTTCAACCAGCCAAACTTTCCAAGTTCCACTGCCTCTGGAAAGTAGCCTCCCCATCCTGACAATCCAGACTACATTCCACCACAGTATCAAGATATTAAGCCTTTCTAATTTTTATAGCAGTGTAGATTTTAAAAATGGTTCTGGGGTGATGATCTCTCCAGTACTAACATTCTATTTATTACATTTGTTTGTGCTTTATGTTTTTGTTAGTAAACAAAAAATTGTAAAAAAATTGCTTAAGATACTGAAGACATTTGAATTTCTCGAATATCTCAATAATGAAAGCAGTCACAACCTTTTAATTAATTTGCTATAAGGCTAAAACACCTTTTATTTATTTGTATTTATTTATTTAATTTCTATAGTCATCCATCTGAATCAATGATTTGCTGCTGGATTAAGAAATACTTGATGAAGTATTGAATGAATTCACATAATGAATGCAGTGAGGTTCTGTGTATATGTGAGGTGCAAAACTTCTTCTGGACTGTGCTGGAAGCATGCCCTGCCTTACTAACTACTGTAGATAAAATGAAGCTTTAGTAGTTCATGGGGCTGGTCCACAAATTTTATTTTATTTCTTCATTCATGAAGACACTGAAGGGCCAATCTGAACAATTGCAGACTAAATGAAGGTGATCCATTGCTCTCTAATAAAGTATTGGTAGATTGATTGATCTAAGCCATTGATCATTTTCACAGGGAACCTATTAGATAAAATGACAACTCAGAAGTGACCTCAGCCCAGGCATATCTCTGTCCATAAGAAGAAGACAGGAACAGTCTGTTGAAGAGGAAACTCATTCTTCATAGTGGAATGTCATCTTCCAAGTGGCGACAATAAGTGTATTGGAACCCCAGCAGTAGCTGTCTCTGCCAACTGCAACAAAAAAAGGGAATTTGAAATATCATTTAGAGAAATGGGGAAAAAAACCCAGAATAAATGAGAAAAAAATTCTGATTGACAGATTTCTATGCAGATTACCACTGATATCTTCATGATTGACAAGCAAGATTTAATTTAATGTATTTGTATGCATGGACACACACGCTCACCCCATATCACTAACTTTAATGAGCAAATGTCATCTGTAGATCTTTCTTTTAAAAAAAATAATTAAAAAAAATCCTTTGGTGTTCTTTAAATCTCACTTGTGATAAAACATTTATGTAATTATTCACAGAATATTTCCCTTGCATATTTTGTTTTAACACAAGCCTAAAAATATTGTTTCCCAGGGTCTCAAAGAACAGGCCAGCTCTCTCTTCCCTGTTGTCGTAGATGGAAAAAAAAGACCTTGACATACAGAAAGCGTTTGTAGAAATTCAAAATAAACACAAGTTTTATAGTGAAAGGTCAGCCAGAACAGGAGGTATTTTGAATGCTCTGGCTTTGTTTACTGCTGTGAAAGGGTATGACGACAGGTGTCAGGGTTTATGGAATAAAGCTGATCAAGTACCGCAGCTGTTAATGTGCACGTTTATAGATGTAAAGATTTGGAATATGATGACAAATCTGATTACTGGCGGAGGCTGCAATTCTTACGCCCATTGAGCTCAAGAGGGCACTCTGCATAGATGTGAATATGCCAATGGTCATAACTCTCAATGTTTATTTAGTTCTGGTTTTGTTACTACCCAGATAAGTACCCTGTTTTCCTGAAAATAAGACCTCCCCGGATAATAAGCCCAATCAGGCTTTTGAGCGCATGCGCTAAAATAAGCCCTCCCCAAAAATAAGCCTTCCCCAAAACACAGCAGCAGCCATGAGGTGACCACACTCACCGCCTCCTCCACCTCAAAAATAATAAGACCTCTCCAAAAATAAGGCTAAGTGCTTATTGGGGGTGGTGGTCAAATAAGACCCTGTCTTATTTTCGGGGAAACACGGTAGAGAAAGCAGGAAAACGTACTCATTTTGTAACTATTTATAATTTCTCAGTATGACAAATTCTACAATGAACCATGACTTATCGCTGAATATTTTTTAATGTAATTTATAACAAATGTAATATTTTTCCACATAAGAATGTATTGATGATGTCTTTCCCAGGCAGTGGAAGCTCAGATCCGAAGTTTTGGACAAACTCCTTCCCAAGTGCTTATAGAACCTCATCCTCCAAGAAGTTCTGCTATGCAGTTGGTAAGTTGGGTCCAGATTTTACACCCTGGTAAAATGGCTACTCTGAATTCAAATACACAAATCTTTTCTTTGTTTCAAATGTGTAAAATACAAACATTTTGCACACATACCAGAACTTATATTTTCATAGTGAAACTTTTCAAAAAATTCATTCTTCCACTGAAATTATAATCTATTACAATTTATCAGAATTCCATTGGAATATATCATTATTTTTGGGATGTTATTTAAGTTTAATCAGACAAATATAGACATTTTTAAATAACGATGCTCCGTTTTAATTTCAGGGACAACAGAACATGATCATAGTTATTAAACTCAATGTGCATTTTATTGTTCTCTTTTTGCACATGGGCAGGTGTACAAAATACGGCTTTTACAAAGCTATTTTATATGTTCAAAAATATTCAGATTATATTTAAATCAGCTCTTGGTATTTGATATATCTTTTCACATAGAAGTGCAATTTAGAAATAAAAAAGAGAGGAGAGATATATGGAAATTGAAAGAAATTAATGTCTTTTGAAGTGAAAACAAAAATAAAAGCAAAATGTAAATTTAATCATTACTGCTTTTACCCAATTTCATTAAAAATGGTATTAAGTTTGTGTAAGCATTTTGAAATTAGTAGGTGGATTTAGCTCACTATCATTTAAAGTCAAATAACACTATAGCTATTTAGTTGAATATCAAGAATTCAATTCCGGCAATTTCTATAATTTAAAAAAAAAGATAACACACATTTGTGTATGTCTATATGTATATGCAAAAAATATACAAGTTTAGTATTTCAGAGAGCTGCCACAGAGGTGAACTGCACTCTTGCATCTCTAAAAAAATGTTTTATAAACAATAACTTCAGAGATGAGTTTTAAAGTTCACATTTTTATTCTTTGTGTTTTAATTTTTTTAGGTGTTAAGATGAGAATGATAAAAAATTGTTTTCATTCCATGCTATGTTAACTTTTCAGATCACCAAATCAAAGTTTTACCATTGTAATGATTGGCTTAATTACTAAAAGTTCCACTAATTTCTCTGGGTTCTGTGTGGAGAATCCATTAAAGGCACCATGGGCTGTGTTAAATGCACAGGCTATAATATGCACCAGGTGTAGTAATTAGCAATCACAAGGAGGCTGCCTATTTGTCTGGTTTGGCTGCTGTTGCTGTATCCCCTTGTGTTTTCACACCATCAGATAGCTGAATTTAATTGAGGCCATATCAGATGAGGCATTACTGACACCTTTAATTGAATGAGCATCCAGGGAGGATTAACTCATAATATTGATTGGCTTTTAGCCACTTGCTCAAAAGTGTGTCTGGGTAGCTTATTAGTTGTTTTTATTTACACCTTCATGCAAAGATTACAAATAGGAATTCATAGTGCAATATGCTTTTCTAAGTACTCTTAATGTCTTTTCTTCCAAAGAGTGATATAAAAATGCATTATTTATTTGTTTTCTATAAAAAGACACTAAATGTACATATACAACTAATGATAAATAGGCAAAAACCATGGTCACTGTATTCAAACTCCAAAAACATAATACCTTTAAAAAATAGTATTTCAGGAATATTCACAAATAATATTAATAATAAATATATAAATAATAACTTTATTCAGCAGAGTGTGCATTAATACTGTGCTCAGTAACAATGAGATCTTTTATCATTCTTTTGACATCAGTTATTTTATAGCTTCATCAAATAAGTGTATATAATCTGATGTAATATTTAAAGGATGCATGTATATGTGCACACTAAATTAGTGTTGATTCCTAATGCCTGCCTGAAGTAGTCCCTTTACTTTTCTTGGCAATATTTTCAAAAGTGGTTTGCCATTGCCTCCTTCCTAGGGCTGAGAGAGAGTGACTGGCCCAAGGTCATCCCGTTGGTTTCATGCCTAAGGAAGCATTAGGTTTCCTGGTTTCTGGCTGGTGCCTTAACCGCTACACAATAAGGATACACACACATACACACAAATTTAAACAGTGATTGGTAAGGTGCAAATTGAATTATATATTAATGGGATCCTAAAGTTTAAAGAAGCAATTTCTTATGTTAAGCAATAGAGGCTTAATTTTTTAAAATCACTCTTCTATAGATGTTAGGGTTCTGATCCGATAGTACATAGCAAAGAAAGTCAACCTCTTAACAAATGAAACTTCTATTATCAAATAGAGTTATGAAGGCAGGATGCAAAATTGCAAAGTGTAAAACATTAAAACGAAAATTAAAAAGTCTGCAAATGCATTAGGCAAATGATATTAAATAGGTAGTCTGTCGGCATGAATGTTTCCCTATTTATACATTGTAGTGCTGGAAACCTAGTTTGCTCTGCCCCATGTGGAAAACTGTGTCAACTTGCCTGCTGCCAAGTTGCAGTTCTAGGTCTAAGTAGCTCCATAGCCGCAAGGGTCTGCTAGAAGACCTATACTGAATTCTAGCTTTCTAGGAAGACGAAGGGTTAGGAAAAAGTGTTGTAGCAACCAAGGAATTGCTAGAAATGTAATTTAAAAAAATATTATTTATAAAACTTCGTCTTAAAATGTGATTGTTAATTGGGTTAGATTCAGATTAAGCTAACCTCTTGAAATCTATGTCAGCCTTCTCCAAACCTGGCAACTTTAAGACTTGTGGACTTCAACTCCCAGAATTCTCCAACTAGCATAAGATCCCTGCTTTATATTATTGATTGTTTTTACCAGAAACAAATCAGTTCTGAAGTTAAAGATGGAATAGCTTCAGAAAATCTTTTGATTGATTAATAATATTTCCAAATTAAAGTTCTTTATTTGGAAATATTACTTTGAATACAACATATTAATAATATTGAACTTGCTTTAGTTTACTCTTCTTTAAAATTCGTATCTGTACTTCTATTTTCTAATTCTTTAAAATCTACATCTATATTTATTTAAAATCTACTTCTGTAGATTTGTATCATGAATGAAGCAGCTATTGAAGGGAAACTTTGAATGAAGCCATGATATATGTAATTTAACTGAATAGAAAGTACATCTGTAATGTAACTAAATAGAAAACAGCCCAAAAATACATACCTAATTGTAGAATCCATTGGTTAAAAATTAAATTAATATGGATTGACTAGTGAAATGATTTTCTGGAAATGTGTGAGTCAATGAATAGGTGTTGATTCAGTTGAATATTAGCTACTACACTGCTAGTTTCATTAGAACAGATCTGAAATGGAATTTGACTTCAGATGTCACATCTTTATTTGTTATCATATAACATTGTACTGCTCTGAAGAGGCTAGTGATAAGTCTAAGGAAACATCGGCACATATTCATTTCATGATAATATAGGAGTTGTGAAAACCTATATTCTACAATTAACTTGAATTAATATTCCTACATGAATGTCAAGAGTTTCAAGCTGTATACCACGGTTGTCAAATTTGACCGTGTCACATGGTGTCATGTGACATATCGCAATTTTTTTTTGCCTTTGCAGAGCCAGGGTGGGCGTGGCCTGTGCATGACGCATTCGTCACACGGGCCACCAGTTTGACATCCCTGCTGTATACAATAATACTTAAAAGTTCAATTCGAAAAAGACCTTTCATTTGCTACTTTTTTTTAAAAAAGCTGTGCCTTTTCCCAGGGCAGACATGTGGGGGGCAGACATGTGATCTTGGAAAAAATGACGCAGCTGTTTTACAGTTTTTTGGAGAACAAATTTTCATGTTCATGATTTTATTTCTCTTTTTAGTGGGACTTTATTTTCTTCCCCTGAATCTGGTGATTGAAAAACTTAGCAATTTTAATACACAGACACCTGAAAACATTTTAATGATGACTTGCTGTAGATGTTGGATTTAGGTTTTTTTTACTCTCCATTTAATTTTTAATGTGAAATCAAGGTATTCATTAAAAAAATATAGTTTCCATAGCCTGTGAAAAATGATTTCATTAGTATTCATTTGCAGCTGCTGATGCTTCTTGCTTCTTTTAACGGGGTCTTCACTGTTCCTGCACTTTCTTATCTTTCCAATCTTCTTTGCCTTTCCCTTTTTCTCTCGTGGTTGGGATCTTGTTTTCCCCACTCAACAGTATCTCCTTCTCCAGAGTCCATTGATGTTCACAGACCAAGCTCAACAGGATGTCATCATGGTCCTAAAATTCCCATCCAACTCTCCTGTAACTCATGTAGCAGCCAACACTCAGGTTGGTTTGGCAAATTCTGCTGTGATTACTGTCACCGTCAACCGGCTATTTGCTGTGAATAAGTGGCACAATCTTCCTGGTGAGTATAGAAATATTGATTGCATAATTGGTGTGTGGTGGTCAGGTGCAAAAGGGCTACCACATTCCATAGTAGATTTAAGAAGTATAAGCATTGTTATATTAGTGCAATAGAGCTTTCTAATCATTTCAGAAATGTCATGCAGTAAACCATGCAAACTATGTGTAAATAATACATTATAAGAACACCAACCTCATTCTTTGGCAACACGTTTTACTAAGTACCTGAGCAATATCAGCAATAAGTTTTACAATTTCTAGCAAGATGCTAGTTTCCTATTATTATTACAAGAAAACCTGGAAACAAAACTCTAGGCAGAGTTGAAATGTGAAATCTTGTTTGGTGATTTTCAAAAATCATAAAAATATCTATAAGCTTTAGGTTATCCTTGGCTTGCTGTGTCAGTTTAAATTTGAGTAGTGGAAACAAATATATAAATATATATATATCATTTTAGAGCTATTACATGTGACCCCTGTAAGTTTCCAAATGTCCTTTGTCTATCTGCTTTTTACATCAAGGTTTTCCACCCTGTCTAGGAATAATTGTAATTGAATACAAATGTTCATGTATTAGTTGGTAAATTGGTTGAAATGCTATTCCTGATAGGTGAACAACTTTACTCCAAATTTAGTCTGAACTGTCAGGGAGTGGATAATGTCTGCTTGTGAGTTGGCAGGATATTGGAGAAAAACAGCTTATCTTTTGTGGTTACTTTTACATTTGTGCCAAATAGTACCGGTAAATAGTAAATGCATCCTATGTTTCTGTTCTCAATTATTCCCATTTCCCTATTAACCCTTTTGTGCTTCACAAAAGCATCCTTCCTATCAAATCCTTTGTCCCTATCTTTTCCTTGCTGCTTTTGACTTTTGAAATTCATCTAATTTCTATGGCAAAAACCCAATGTCCACTTTTATTACTACTACTACATTTCAATGTCCTTCCTGGTCTCTTAGCCTTTTTATTCTTGTTAAAATATTGTTTATTATTTTACTGTATAATTCCTATTACGATTCTTTTTTAAATGAAAAATATGGAAATAATCATATTTCACTTCACGCAGGTAAATAAAATTGTATACATTTCATTCTGTTGATTTAATAGTATTTTACTGCTGAGTACAATAGAACATCTATCCTTAGAGAAAAAACTTGTATTGCTTATTAAGATGTTACTGAATCATAGACTTCTAAATTCCACATGAACTATGTAATCATTCCAACAAAGCTAGTTTTATGATAAGCATATGCTTTGCAAATTTGCCTGTGAAAAGGTGAGATACTGGGTGTATGATTTTTCTTACACTAGATTCCAATATTGCGAAGTTTCATTGTTTTGAGAAAAATGTTCTGGGAATAATTATTTTGCATTTTAGCTTTAGAAAAAAAATGTTTTGAATACAAAAATTGTTCATACATTTTTATTAAACAAAACTAAGTTACAAATGAGATTTCCCTCTGTTTACGCCTCTTTTAAATGATAATATACCCCCTTTGTATTATATGATCTGAAATTGTTTTTATATAAAACAATTATTTTTAATTGTGTTATCCTATTCAAAAGGTTGGTTTTTTTTGTTCCCTTAAAGAAAGGAGATGAGATCCACGATAGTTAGCAAGTGGCTGTCACATTTTGTTTTCAGCATTCTTTACCATTTGTTTTCTTTCTTTCTTTTTTCTTTTTGCAATATGAGAAGCTGCCGGTTAACCATCTGCTATAGTTTATGGCCCAAATCTCTGGTGATGGCATACACTGAGAACAGAAATAAGATGAAATAAGTGTATAAACAAACCTTTAAAAAAAACTTTTAAATTTTGGCTGATAGAATTTAATAAATGGGAGAAAATCCAGTTCTTAAAAAGACAGTATCACATAATTCTTGATTTATATGATTTTTGTGTGTGTGTGATTTTAGTACCTAAAATAGCACTATTTCTAAGCCTTTTCTCATTCTTTTAGCTCATCAAGGTGCTGTACAAGACCAGCCATACCAGCTGCCAGTGGAAATCGATCCTCTCATAGGTCTGTCACTTCCTTCTCTCTTTGCGATTCATTAAGCTCTGTATGGTGGCCCTGAAGTGTAGATTACGGTTGTTTTTCACTTGCTGGTTGCTGGGAATGGAATTTTCCTGATAAACCATTTGCATGCAAATTGGAATGCAATGAGCTGTGGCTATGCTGGTATTTCATCAACTCCCCCTCATTGGTTTGCCTAATTTGAACAGGCCTAGGACGTGTGTCAATGAAAATTAATATGGATGCTGTAATAATGTGTGATTGAGAATGCGCATGAAGTACTGTCAGGATAATATTGGGCCTTTTCATCACTCAGACTTGTTGATGAGCAAAAGCAAGGCATGTTATGATGAATTGGTGCACCAGTAATGTGATGGAGCTCTTTGCTGAGGAGATTTTCATAATAACAGTAGGGTTCTTAGCGGCGCTGTGTTGTGAAAAATAAAACTCTGGTGCCAGAATTTTATAATTACAGGAGATCAATCCTTTTTTCCACAGGCCTGCTGTTCAGGCTGATGGAATTAATGTGTAATTGCAGAGCAGTTCCAGAGTTGAAATAAATGGCTCAGTCATTTTGAGGTTAGGATATTAGTACTTTTTTACTAAAGTATTGTTGACTTCAGGATCAGAAGCAGGGAAGCAGGAAGATAGTTTCTCAGCTAGATTAAATCTTGTAATACATTTGATTCACAAATATTGCATTATAGTTGTTTAAATCACAAAGAAAAAAAGAGCACCTAATGATTTGTGAACGTTTATTTTTAGGCATCGGTAAATTTCATATAATATATTCTGTAATGTATTTATCATAACCCTTGGGAAGCATCAGTAGATATTTATCAGATGAACTGATAAACATTTTATATTCAATGTTTAAAGCGTAGGACTGTTATTCTATTCGGCCCTTATCATGGATGTCTGCAAGATTTATTCTTGCAGTGAGCAAAATACAAGATGTAATTTTACTTTGGAAATGTAGTACAATAACACACTTATACCAGAGGTGGGCTCCTACCGGTTCTATCCGGTTCTATAGAACCGGTAGTAACTCCGGGGTGACATCACGGAGCCGGTTCCATCGATGTTTCCTTGGGCACCGCCATCTTGGATTTTGCTTCTGCTCATGCGCAGAAGCTAATTTTTGTTTATGCACAGAAGCTAGTTTTTCTTGCTGCGCACATGCAGCGCGACCCTGAGCGAACCAGAAATAAACATATTCACAACTCACCCCTGACCTATACCTTTTCCTTTTATGTTTATTCCACATTAATATTTAGCATGCAACTGATAGATTGGATCCTAAGATTATCTCCCTTTGATAGAGGGAGGGAATCATGAAATGCAAAGTTAGTGTTATTCATATTAGTACCTATTGAATAAATACGCTTAAATCAATAGATAAATATGCTAAATCTAGGTGTAGTCTGAAAAAGATATTGCCCTAAACATGTTAAGAACTGTTGCATGTGTAACTATTGATAACATTAAAGTTATAGCTAGAAATTATATCTGGAGTTAAGCAGCTTGTTTTAAGATGTTTATTAATATTGTAAATTACTGCAAATGATCTGCAATACTGTTTTGAAATACAGGCAGTCCTCAACTTATGACCAATCACATAGTGACTGTTTGAAGTAATACTGAAGTAGCTGACAGTCTGGCTTGACCTACTCTCAGCAGGCTGTGATCCTGGGAAATAAACCATTCCTTCCCTGAAAGTGCTGGCTCGAGTCCACAACAATACAGACCCCACCCAAAACATACTGATGACCCAGTTCTGAAGGCCAGTGCCCCTTGTGGTCATGTGATTACATTTCAGGCAGTCAGCAACTAGCCCACATTTTCAGTCACTTGCGGTATCCGGCAGGCACATAACAATTTATGATGCTTTTGCTGAAAATGCCTAGGTTCACCTAATAAATGAAATACAGATGAAATCTCATTTGAGATTATCCTTTAAATCACTACTATACCCAATTTTCATGCTATATTTATTATATTTATACCGTGTTTAATACATCTTACGATTATTTTATATATGCAGTGTTGCTGCAGTACATAGACCACGGGTTTCCCTCCTCAAATAAAGCTCCTAGTGATCTACACTGTGTATAATGAATGAAATCATTAAGGGTTATATAAAGGTAGTTTTCAAGTTATAACCCTAATCCCTTAGGGTCGTAAATAAAAATTGTCACAAAATGAATAGGACTTATTTTTACGTCAATTTCTTTTACCACATTTGTTAAGCAAATCGATCAAGTTATTAAGTGAAAGAGAAAACCGGGCTTGCTGTTTTCTCTGGGTTGTTAAATGATCTCCACAAGCGGAAGCAGTATGCTCCGTCTCGTATTTGGGTAGACCAGGTTGCCCTGATAGACCAGTCTCACTGGGAAAAAACACTGGATCTTCACAATTCTTAAGTGAACTAGTGGCTGAAACTAATAAGAAACCATTTCCACAGGAAAAAGAGAGAATTGACAGAGAGGGGAAATGGCCTTTGCTCTAATTGTGAGTTATTTTAAAGCACTAGAACATTCACTGCTGGAATTGAAAGCAGTGCATAGAAGCTGCCTTTTAATTAAAAACAAAAAACAGGTGATCTCAAAGCACACACAAACTAACACAGTAAGTAAGTGGAATGCAAAGTAGCTTGCTGAAAGCAATCTCAAAACACTTGCAAATAAACACGGTACAGTACAATACAAAGGAACTTTACAGTACTGAATCTGCTTTCTATAGACATTTATTGTACTAGTATTTCTGCAAACAATTCCAAGGCAAATACATGCAAGTACAATCATGGGAAAAAAACCTTTATCTTTGAAAAGTTCTAACAGACAAGTACAGCAATTTGTAAAATCCTTACATCCTTACAAAAACAGGTAATCCCTGGATTACAAGTGTTCCCTTAGCGAATGTTCGAAGTTACGTGATAAGCGCTCCCTAACATTTATGAACAAGTTCCGAAATCACAAATGTTGCAGCACCATGGCAGTTCACCCTTACAAACCACCGTAGAGGTTATGCAACAATCGTCCTGCCTATTCACCTTCCTCCTGCCAGATAACTTACTTACTTTCCGAAGATCTCCACTCTGTTGCAGTTTCTTTGTCTACTTCGTTGCTTCAGGCTTTCGGTCCATTTGTAGAGAACAGAGGCCTAATATACTGTGAGATCAGTAGCGTGAGATCTTGTGCTAATGATCTTGTGTGATCTCGCACTTTTGGCCCCTGTTCTCTGTGAATTGAGGCCTGGACATTTGAAAACGGAGAGAAGGCTTCGATCCTTCAGGTCTTTCCTCTGTTTGCCATTTCCTTGCCGTAGCCTGCAGGGAGATTATATCCCTGTAGGCTTTGGCAACCCTTTGCAAAAAGCCTTTGTTAGCAGCAGCGAAGCTATGTTCCTACTG
Source organism: Pseudoxenodon macrops (assembly GCA_032467955.1). Classification (NCBI taxonomy): domain Eukaryota; kingdom Metazoa; phylum Chordata; class Lepidosauria; order Squamata; family Pseudoxenodontidae; genus Pseudoxenodon; species Pseudoxenodon macrops. The sequence continues at coordinate 229,624 of JANHFT010006316.1, forward strand.
GCAATGGCTTTTTGCAAATGGCTGCCACAGCCTACAGGGATGCAGTTCTCAAGCACTTCGGCAGTGAGAAAGGAGGCCTGTAGGTGCGCGCACAGGCCTCTGTGCCTCCTTTTTCATAACCAAAGCCTTCCTAAAGCAGTTCAGCTGACAGAAAGTAGACCTGGAAGGGCGCGCGCTACTCTCTACACCTCCTTTTTAATTGCCGAAGACTTCCTCAAGCAGTTCGGCGGCGAGAAAGGAAACCCAGAATGGCGCACACAGCAAAGAAGAGCAGGGAAAGAAACAGGATGGAGAAGAGATAGATCTTCATCAGATAAGTGACCTGGTATGGCAGGATGGGGGGCAGCAATTGTGGAGAGTCCAGGAGAGGGAAAATGAGGTATCTGGGGGTCAGTGGAGGCCTTAGGTGGTATGAAGCAGGTGGCCTGTTCCATCACTAGGCCCTCCATGGCTTTTCCTATCCCAAGATACTTCATGTGCACTTAACGAGCTGCACATTCGATTAGCGAGTGCATGGGTGAAAGGAGGGAGTGATGAAGTTCAAACTACGAGATGTTGTAAGTACACTGTGGTGGTGCATTTGTAACTTCAAATGGCCTTTAAACAGCCATTCATACCTTGAGGACTACCTATACTTTGTCAAGCTTAAGCTGTATTAATTTATATTTACTAAAATTGTAGCCTCTCTAATTTCTTTTGCCAGTTGAACTTGCAAATGAAGTTCAATTAAGTTTAAAAATGAATTTTTTCATATCCCTGGTTTTGACAGATAGTCAGAGCCTTATAAGATTTATTTCTTGAAAAAATCTGAGCACCCTGTATTAAAATTGGGCAAAAGGAAATGGAAATATTGATTTAATATTGTTTTAAGATTGTTTGGCAAGAAATTAAAACTTATTTTGCAGTTGGAGTAAACTATTATTTCTTGCTTGTCTTTTCATTTTCTCCTTTTTTAGCTACCAATACAGGTATGCACAGAAGGCAAATCACAGATCTTCTGGACCAAAGTATTCAAGTCCATTCCCAGTGCTTTGTTATCACTTCAGATAATCGCTACATCCTGGTCTGTGGATTTTGGGATAAAAGTTTTCGGGTGTATTCTACTGATACAGGTGAGTTAATGTAATACATTAATCTTTTTCTGAAAGTAAACTGTTCAAATTTTGTTTCTGCACAATTTTTACAAAGCAGCAAAACGGCCGTCCTTGACTTAAATTGGTCACTTAGCAACCATTCAAAGTTCTGAGGATCCCATAAAAGATACTTATTACCAGTTCCAATGTTCCTATAGCTGGTCCCCACTGTAGTCATGTGACTGCATTTTGGTCACTCTGTAACCAGCTCACTTATACAGCCATTTGCCGTATCCTGTACTCACGTGACTGCGATTTTAGCTGAAAACCAGTGTTTATTTCTGTTTCTAGCAAAAGTCACCATACAGTGGGTTCACTTAATGAGCACAACACTTGTTTAATGACCACGGTGGTTGCTTAATGACTGCCACAAAAAGTCATAAAATGAGGTCAGTCATGCTATGACCTGACTTACAACCATCTCAACTTAACTATAATTCCCAGGCTCAATTGCAGTTGAGTACTAACTATATTAATTAATTTTGTTTTTAACATTTAAAAGAGAAGGAATATCAAATTTTATATCCTTGCTGTAAAGTGTAAGAAAAACACTTGACTCTTCCAAAACATCTCTGTAACTTTATGTCAATGATATTTTACCTCATAGGAAACAAAAATACACCCACTGTCTCCTATCAGCCTATTATTTTCTACCCTCAAGACATCAAATATTGCTTTTTGCTAACATTTTAACACTGGTTGAGACATTGTCTGCCATACAATGGTACCTTTACTCCTTTCTTTTTGCCTCATTCTGAAAGTTCCTTAGTAGTGCCAAATGGAATGTTTAGGTAAATCGTAGGGAGCATTGGATTTGCAGGACAAGAGAAGATTTGACTGATTGAAGAAGGTCAAGTTTGGTTTTTACCTTGAGTTTCCAAAGCAAACTTCAATTTATTTTCCACTTTCTTGTCTCTTTAAAATACATAATTGCCATGTATTCCTGATGTTTTTCTTGTATTGCATAGTACAAAATATAACATGAATGGAAGAAAACAATGTAGAATAGATTTGAAACTATTGTAATATTATTTAGATTGTTATAAGGACATGCACCCCTTTTTATAAAATAAAACACATCTGTGAAGATCTAATATAGGGATAATAGATACACACAAAAATCTACCACCTCCATGTTCTTTAATATTTTCATTCCTGCTTCCACCCTAGCCACGAGAATAATATTTGGAAATAAATATTAAAAATATACATTGTGCTAAATAATATAAAACTCTGCAATTTCATCTCTGACATAATATAAACATACTAAAACACAGTATTAAAATTAAATTAAAATATGATAAAACATACTATTTAAAAAGATAAGGTTAGAGGGGAAAAGATTGATTTTGATAGTCCGTGAAGTTCGTGTAAAGGAATCTTGCCATAGGATACCTAATAGATGTAATTAGTAGATGGATTACAGCAGGCAATTACTCCAGAGAGTAGTTTCACTGTATAAAATGCCAACTTATGTATAAAAAGTAAATGATTCACTCGGCTAGTCTTTGAACATATAAGCGGTATGTTAATTCAGCAAGCATCTTGGTATCAAGTTGATTAGAATTTGTGTATCACAAGTTGTACAAATTTCTCCCTGGTCAGTAGCTATTTCATAGCTAATGCATTTGCTTTAACAATATATAGTCACTTTTCTCTACTTATTAAACTTGCCCCAAACTACACCCGATAAAGCCTCTGGGATAAATTCAAGGAAAGGTCTATAGCACTGGTGTCAAACTCAATTTCATTGAGGGCTGCATCAGCATTGTGTTGACCTCGGGAGGGGCAGAGGGGCATGGCCCGAGTGGGCATGGCCAGCTTGACATCACTTGCGTCGGGGGCGTCTTTGGGGGCCTGAATGCTCTGCCAAAGAAAATGGGCTCCCGAGCTCCTTTTTCAGCAGTGACAGCCTCCTGCAACCCTCTCCCAGTGAAAACGGAGCTCAGAAGGGCTGTGTGTGGCTCACCCAAGCTCCGTTTTCACTGGCAGAGGCACCACAGGCCAGTCCTTTGCTGTTTCCAGGGCGACCCCAAGGGCCACATCTAAGCACCCTGCAGCCAGATTCTGCACCCAAGCCTTGAGTTTTACACCTCTAGTCTATAGAGAGAAGGTGATTCTCCCTATCTCATAATTACCAGTGTTTAGACTATCCCTGTCCATGAATGGCTATAGTTAGTATACCATACTATACAAATGGTTAATTGAATAAATAAATACAATTCCTGCATTCTGGAGCTATTCACTCACAAGCGTCTGTTTGATCTTCACAAAATGTATACTGATGATTGTTGTTCATATCAACTATTGTGGAATCCACATACTGTATCTCAACAATAGGTTTAGGCTGGACCTTTACCTTTCTCAGTTACAGATCCATCTCTATATTTTCCATCTGCTTGATATCTTGGGTATCTGCATCAAAGTTGCACATTCTTTTTTCTTATTTCTGTCATTTAATCTTCTTAATTTTTGCATCTGGCTTCAGCTTTTCTTCTTTAGAACAAAGCTATTAACTTGCAATGAATGACTCATAACTTAATTCATTACATCACTGGTACACTATATTACCCCACCATGGTTAGGTTGATAGTAGAGAACATAGCTGTTTTTCAGATTACGGATAAGATCATCAACAGTACACACCCACACACACACACACACACACAAATAAGTTTTTTCATAGAGTAAAAATAATACAAATTTTGAGTTAGAAATGAGATAGGAAAAAGTAATAACAATGTAAAAAACGTTTGAAAAAAGATGTAGATAAGATGTAGATGTACATAAGAAAGAAAAAAGAAAAAATACAATAAAAATGTATTTACTACTAACAGAACGAATAAATTCATTTATATTTTTGCCCTCTCTTTCTAAAGTTACATCAAAGTTTCCTTCTTTCCATAATTGTCCCTTTCTAATTTTCTAATCATGAAATCTATAAATCATCAGTTCATTTTTGTTTCTTTTTTCAGCAAGAGTCCATAAGAAGTTTTTATTTTTTCACAAAATTCTACAAAGAGTGATTTTTAAGATATGTGATGTGTCATTTCACATCATACCTTCATCATATTATTGTGGTGTATTGACCCTGTCAGTACTTGCAATGGCTTTGACTTTTGAGCTTTTAGCCAATGGATATCTTTTGAAATTGAAGGCCTTTTTCAGTGACCTCATTATACATGAAACATGAAACATAATACAGTTGTAGTTCCATATTGGTGCTCTTATGCTTACTGTGATTCAGACCTGTTCTGGGAATTTAAACAGTTCAAATTACTATGACTAGTAGCACCTAGAAACAAACAAATGTGTTCCATCTGTTCCTTGTTTAACATGTTAGTCTGGAGCTGGTGTTCTGGCCACTGCATCCTTCTTTTTTTCAATCCATTTGACTAGAGTAGAAATCACTTGAATTCATTCAGTTGCATCCATAGACTTGCACGACCTATTTGGAATTCCTATTTGGAATTCGGCCTATTTGGAATTCAAAACTGAACTTGTTCTGTTGCTTATAATTTTTCACCTTCTCATTTATTTTACTTATTTAGAAGACATATAACATATAGCCACACATCTCATCATATTAATCTAAGTAGTCGGCAGACATTTAAAATCAACAGTAATACAGTACAAATGAATAAAATATTCATTTATTTATTGTAACAGAGATCCTTAAGGCTAATAGAATTAGATCTGCCTGATTCTTGAAGGAAGTGTTGTTCCCTATAGCAGGCCCTACAATATAGAAGGCATATTTCCTGGGTTCCATTGATTGACACAACCAGAACATAGCACTAAGCAATGTTGCAGATTGCTTGTCTCTGTGTCTATCACTCTGGATCATGAAAACTGCTGCCTCCTTTGTCTAAGCAAGCAGTATAGCTGAGAAATAAACTTCTGTAGAAGGTAACTTAAATGCATTGAGTTTAACAGATTTAACAGATTAGGGCCAGTACTTCTTTAAAGGTGGTCCTTGACATAAGACTGATAGTTTAACAATTGTCCGAAGTTATGAGTGCCTTGGAAAAAGTGCTTTTCATTGTGTAATACGTTACACCATTAACCACTTCTCCCCACAGTCATTTGGCCACATTTCGGCTGCTTGACACCAGCTTGGTTGTAGAGTCCCGTGATAATATGGGTCTGATTTGCGATGCTTTTTCCCCATTTTTCCAGCAAAAAAGCCTGTTCCCGAAAAAGTGTTGTCTAAATAAACAAAACGGTGGAAAGAGATTCTTTTCTCAGAAGATAGTTGGACAGACAGTGCCTTGGCTTCTAGAACAACCAGAACCTTTTAATTGTATTCTTTCCAACTCAAGAGAACATTGGAAATTAATTATGCAGAGAGGTTGGGACCAGGGGTGAAATCTAAAAAAATTCCCTACCGGTTCTGTGGGTGTGGCTTATTTTGTGGGTGTGGCTATGCAAAAGCAGCTGTACTGACTCACACACAA
>JANHFT010006316.1:235313-257091 GCA_032467955.1 Pseudoxenodon macrops
GACTCACACACAATGCAAAAGCACACAAAATGGCACCACCAACAGATTTAACAGTTTTAACAGGACCGGTTCTATGATGTCACCAGCTGCTTGCAAGCTACTCTATAGAACCGGGCCGAACCGGGAGGATTTCACCCCTGGTTGGGACCCCATCCATCTGTCAATATGAATCCTACAGTACGTGGTCTTACTATGAATGGAAAAAAAATGTTTGTATGTTTCAGGAAAACTAATGCAAGTTGTGTTTGGACACTGGGATGTTGTTACCTGCCTTGGCCGTTCTGAATCTTATATTGGAGGAAACTGTTATATCCTATCAGGGTCTCGCGATGCCACTCTGCTGCTATGGTACTGGAATGGTAAAACCAATAGCATTGGTGATAACACAAATGGTAAGGAGATTTTTATTCTGATTTTTACCTATGGCAAATCCAGCATCAAATACTGTTAAAGTTGAGGCATTGGTAGACAAGGACAACGTTTGGGGTCCAATATATCAGAAACATTCTCCAAGATTATAGGCACCATATTCATTAGATGTAATTACTGTAAGTTATTCTACAGAACATTATTTACAGAGCAATGCACATTTTAATCCAGAGTTGCAATGCAACCTTCCCCCCCACCACCAAAAAATGCCAACATTTGTAGAATCATAAAAACCATTGCATGCATACAATATTTCAGGGATCCAGCCATCTGTCGTTAGATGCCTGGAATAATATTCTGATAAATTCATTTAGTTCTCTTTGCATCCTTCAGATTTCCAGAGCTGTTTTATGAACAGAGAAATAAAAAAGTAAATTGGTTCAAATTTAATTGTAATCTCTAGGTCAAGGGTGTCAAACTCAATTTCAGGGTTGTGTTTGACTTTGGGGGGCGAGGGTGGGCGTGGCCGGGGTAGGTATGGCCAGCTTGATGTCACTTGTATCAGGGGTGCCTGTGGAGGCTCAAGTGCTCTGCCAGCAAAAGCGGGCTCCCCAGCTCCATTTTCAGCTGCAACGGCCTCCTGCAACCCTCTGTCAGCGAAAATGGAGCTGCCAAGCTCCATTTTCACTGGCAGAGATGCCATGGGCTGGTCCTTTGCTGTTTTCAAGGCGGCCCCACAAGCCAGATCTAAACACCCGGCAGGCCGAACCTGGCCCCCCGGCCTTGAGTTTGAAACCCCTGGTTTAGGCAAAATTGTATGTGCACTGATGTATATGTATGTATGAGAAATATAAGAAGACTAAATTCTTGTTAAGGTTTAAGGTTGTTAATGTGATGTTGAACTATATACTGAAACCTTACTAAGTTATGAAGAATTTTGTGGCTTTATCCTATTTGTAATGCAACTAAAACAATTATTTGGGTGGTTAAAAATGAAGAAATGTGTTTACTCTCTGACTTTAATCAGACAAAATGGAAAGATCAATCAATATGATTATAGTAACTCACTATCAGTAATGATATGTAACAAATTTACATTGCTGTTGTAAACTGATTTGCTCTTACGTAACAATTGCAATAACACATTTTTGTTTGGTTTTCTTTCAAACTTGTTTGAATTTTGGCTTTTCTTTGGTCTTTTCTTTTTTATACATTATAGTCATAAAATAAAAAAAGATAAGTTGATTTGAAAATATGGTTCCATCTAATAATAATATTGCACAAACAATGGTATGAGAAAATATCAGCAATGGTGCATTGGCCTATGCAAGAAATACCATTTGCCAGCAAGCAAGAACGGGTAGGGCCACAAAAGAAGACAAAGTAATAGAAAATGAAGAAGCTAAAGTGCCTGGGACTTTAGAATTAAAACAGACAAGCCTCTGCTACCCAACACCCCAGACTTGACAATTGTTGATAACAAAGACAGAAAGGTCTGGATAGTGGACATTGCAATGCCTGAAGACAGCAAAATAGAAGGAAAGAACTAGGGGAAACATTACAAAATATATAGTCCTGAAAGTAGAAGAACAACAACTGTGGCAAAAGAAAGATAAGATAGTAGCAATACTAATAGATAATGTCTTGGATGCAATTCCAAAACATCTGGAGCATCACTTGAACATTGACATTGACAAAATCCCTATCAGTCAACTGCAAAATGCAGTTATATCCTCCTGCAGTGATACCTTTAATACTATTAAACAACATCTATCTATCCCAGATCCTTGGGAAGGACTCAATAGTGAACAAAAATACCTAATCCAGTCTAACCATTTGGCTGATTGTATGACTAACTATAATTATGCATTCTACAGTTCAGCTCAGATAGATTTTTAATGGGTATTTGTCATATTTTATCCCAACTGCAACAACTCTCTTTGTTGATTACACAATATGATTGCCTAAATCAGTTAGTTTCCTTGTAGGGAGAAATGGCTTGAACCTAGATTTCACAAATCTAGGTGACCATTTCAAGAACACCTTACATTCCTATTCAAAAAAGATGTTTTTCCTAGTTCAAATAGAGACACTTTGATTTTTGTCATGTGTTCCTTTGAGGAGCCCACTGCAATTAGGTAGCTTCCAGAATAACAAGCACAGAAAGTAATTTCCTGCATTTTCCTTTTCAACAAATCCTTATATATTTTTGTAGCCTGTTTGATAGGCAATATTCTGTAATATTCAGGAGTAAACAGTAAGAATCTAAATAATGTTTTATAATCTTAAAGAAAAAGGCTGAGTTCTTAACAACATTGAAATTTATTCTTCCAAATCCAGGTTTGAAGGCATTTACAACGAAGTAAATGATAGGGCTGATAGATTCTTTAAAAATAAAATAATTTATACTGCTGGACAAGAAAATTGTTTCACTTTGTCAGGAAATCAAATTACTCTGATCATTTGATAATGTTGAAGTATTAATTAGTCTGCATGTAGGTTTAGAAAGGTATATAGAGTACCAGTCATATTCCCTTTATGAGCTGTTGAACATGCAAACTAGTTGTTTTATTAATTATGGTGAATTTTATTTGTAAAAATATTTTATTGAAAATTAGTTTTATCATTGGTTCACAGCAGCCTTTAACCAGACCTGTTTTTAAAGGCATTTTTGCTAACCATAACCAAGCATCTTAGAGTGACATCTGCTGGCATATATTTGAACCTCTGAAATGCAATCCTTGGCATAGTAATCCTGTGTGAAAATTTTGTTTTATAATATTGAAACTAAATCTTTCTCACTGCACTTCAGAAACATCTATTTTTCCAGTTGCGTTTTAACAGTTGTATGTCATTTTGTTAATATTCACTTGGGAAACAACGTACTTCTGGAAGGTTACCTGGATTCATTAAGCATAATTAGAAAAAATGAAATTTACTTCAGAGCCAGCTTGATTTTATATGCTTAGATTTCATCATACAACAATCAAAATGGAATAACCTAATTGCCTTTGGATTACTCAGATGAGTAACTATATATCATGCAGGCTATGGAGTTTCTTTTCTGTGAGTTTAAAATTTCTGATTACAGGATGTATTTATAGTTTTTGTGCCACATTATACTTTTCTAACATGAATAGTTTTGAGAATTTTCTGTATAAGTAGTTAGAAAAACATTCAATGTCATGTATACAATATGGATAACGATATGCTTGATTGCTGCTGACTCTTTCACCTGAAGTAGTTTCCAAATAGTAAATCATTTCCAGATAATTAATTTTGAATAGGAAAAATGACATCAGATCTTTTATTTTTCTATTAGTTGTTTTCAGGAAAAAATAATAATCAACGATCTGTACTATTTATTTGAGCCTTGAATTTATACCATGTGCAAAATTGGAGAAAATCCATTGAAATCAGTGCCATTTAAATTCACTAAAACTAACTTTAGTAAACCTGCTATAAAGTTCTTTCATCACAAGTCATCCTAATTTTTTATGGTACTTGAATGTATCCAGAGATAAGAAATTCAGAGTTAAACTGAGCAACAAAGAATTCTGCCACCATTCCTCCTTTGTGTATGTTACACTTTATCCTAACTTCTTTAATATGTAAAGCATTTCCAAGGTATTTCTGCCACTATCTTGCACTGCCAAAAATATGCCTGGAAAGGATTTGGTGGACATGAAGTTAAAGTCCACGTAGATCTACAAAATATATCGTAAGAGTAGATTAAGACTCCCAAATCACTGTTGTGTTATGAAGGCTTTAGATTGGGGTTGTCAAACTCCTGGCCCGCGGTCCGGATGTGTCACATGCTGGCCACGCCCACACCCGGTTCAGCAAAGGGGAAAAATTCTGATACGTCATGTGACACCACTGTGACATGAGTTTGACACCCGTGCTTTAGATGTAGGAGTCCCCTACGGATTTTACTCTGTTAGTCATTGCTGAATATAGTGGGCAGTCATAATCTCTCTTTCAAAGCCACCCATTTCTGCGGTTATGTGACCAATGTGATGTCAGAGCGCTTTTACCTTCCCACCAAAATGGTACCTATTTATTTATTCACATTTGCATGTTTTCAAACTGTGAGGTTGGCAGGAGCCGGGGCAAAGATGGGAGCTCATCCCATCGTGCGGCATTCTCGTCTTGAACCTGGGGTGACAGCTTTCCAGCTGTCACCCCAGCTGAGCCACCCCTTCAGATGTACAGCCCAATACATTTTCCTGATATTTTTTGCATAACACATATCATGGAATACATAACACAATTGTTGTCATAATAGAGTAGTTCAATCATGTTGAATGCTCGTAATATGCTGTACGTGGCTTAGTTTCCATGCATAATATTTTTCTCTAGTATCTTGTAAAATCAGTATGAATAAAATGAATAACAGCATAAGAGCCAAACTTCTACAGTATTAATTCAGAATCAATTTGAAAAGAAGGGTTTTTGCCTTCTTTGATTTTCTGGCTTTCATGTTTATTCTCTGATCTTATGAAATATTGGACGGAAATTATGTAAAAGGGCTTGGGATTCCCTATATCTGTTCACCGATTTGTTTGTCTTCAGCACTGTTGTTCCGTGGAAACAGAATACAATGAAATCAAATTTAGTTCTGGTAGGTTAAGAAAAAAGATTGGTTTCAGAAACATGCTAGAACCAGCTAGGGGCTGTGGGGATATCAAACTGAGAAAACATCCCTTGATGCATCCTATGGGAGAGGCAATGAAAGATGCATCTCAGAATGCCAATGTCTTCGTTCAATGCTCCTTCCCTTGTGTTCATGTGATCCAGACTGTCTTCTCCAGTGCGCATCGATGTCCCAACAGGATCAAGCACAAAAACAAAGCAAAAACACTTAAGAGTCAACACATATACATCCCTCTGATTTGTACAGTCACACGAAAGAAAATGCAGGTGCTCCTTCCAATGATACTGGTAAAGAGGCTGTGAAGAATTTAAAGCACCATGCTTATAGGGTCTCCCTTGTTTTGATTGTACCTGTGATTCTTGTTTGCCTACTAGATGTTCCACACTTAGGTGAGAATCCAGCTTCACACACTCTGGTCATCTCCTGCAATAGGTGCTAATTATTCATCCTTCCTCTCCCATTGTCCTCACAAATATGTGCACTGAATATTAGCTTTACAGAGTGCTGGAATAGTAGTTGTGTTTCAGATTAGGTGCAGAACAATGTTTCAGTTCTTCTGTGTTTAAACTCAGCTATAATTGAAATGAAATACAACAAATTCTACAGAATGACCAAAACGCTTTAATGCTCCATGATGTAATTCAGATGTTTGTGTTCCAGTTGTTTGTTGATTTATAACCAATTGCATTTTTTTTATTTTTACAAAGTGATATTCGTATACTAAATATGTATAATGTATACCATATGTATGGTATTGAGTTATGTAGACTTTTTATATTATAATTATTTATATTATTAATCTGTTCATTCAGCCTAGAATACTTTTATGAAATTACTGGGTTAGAATAAAAGGATAGAATTACAGTGATATAATACTATAGGTTCCTGGTAACAATCTGGCATGTTGTTGTGTGCAAGCCTGTAACAATTTCACCATGTATAGTTTGTTCCTGATTGAAGAATTGTGTTCAGACGTAAATACTTAATAACTTTGCTTTACTGCTTGCATAATTTATTTAGTACATTTATATGGATGCCCAACTCAACATAGGATTGTGGATGGCTAGCAATATTTTAAAAAGATAAAAACTATGTCTAAAAAGCATAAAATATACAGCAGCCAGGAAAAAGAACATCAAAATGTCAGTAACAGTCAACATAGCCACAAGACAGATCCCATCCTGCACCTGGTCCCCAGGCAAAGCGAAGCCAAATCTTCAAAAGTTTATGGATGCACAGGGGGGCTTGAGGCCAATGAAACCTCCAGAGGAATTATATTCCAAGGAGCTTGAGCCATGACAGATAATTATTTAACTATAAATTCCAAAGGTAATTTTATTCATTTTAGGAAAGGTTGTTTTTGAAAAGAGTTGATTACTTTGTAAAACGAAGATAGAATGGAAGGCAATTCCTATTGGAATTGGTTGAAGTTAATGTTGCAATATAGAGTATATAAGTCACTACTGTAAATTAACTCAGTTACCCCTCAAAGAAATGCAGATTTCTTTTTCAATTTTTCATTACACAATCAGACCTGGGAGAAAGAAATAAAAATAGTAATTTCTTCATAACGATGCAAATATTACACTCGTGAATATTTTTAGAACTGAAAAAGAATTGAATTGCATGAATCATGCACTGTCCCTGTTACATTTTGAAATGTGAATTCCATTCTTTAAAACATACTTTCATTGGGGAGGAAAAAAATTATTCAGGACAAACCATTTACTTTGTGTCTCATAACTCTTGAGCCAACATATAGTTTTGTATATTTATTAGTTAGACTTTATTGGACTAGGAGTGTAAATTTAAATACCAAATATAAGTTTTAAAAACAGTGCTGAACAAGTTTGAACTAATTTTTAAATATTGTGTTCTACAAAGCGGGTATGTGAAACACTTATATTTTATATACAAACAAAAAAGGTTAATTTTACTTTGCTAATCTTCCTGTAGATTTTCAGAACGATTAAATTAACATAAATTTAAGCCTTCCTTAAAGTAATCACAAACCTGTTTAGGGGACAAAGCTTCACTTCTTTGAAGTCAATAGCCAAGGATTTCAAAGAAGATATAAAGCCACTTTGAAAAGTTTAAAGAAGTTTGAAATGGCCTCCCTTGAAACAGCTACAAAGTAAAACTTTCCCTTTGCTTTGGTGAAAACCATGACAATCTTATGAAGCAGTAAGAAATCTCTTCTATTCTGCCACCAGCTTCTGAATTGAGCCCATTATTTGGAAAACTCAGCAGCACAGAAGACTCTTAAATACCTAACATTATTATCAAAGGAAGCAGGCTGACTTTTCTAAAGACTCATGTTTTATAAGTAGAAGACGACCCTTCAATGGAAAAAAATAACATAAGCGTTTAAATATATCTCCTTCAAATCCATGTAGCCAGCAAGCATGTCATTAATTAAAAATCATACATAATTCATTTTGGTAGTCATGTGAACGTACATTCAAGACATGTTTTAAAAGACAAACTTATTAAATGGAATATCTCTCAGAACATATTTGTGTATGAAAGACCCTGCTGTCAGAAGGAAGTTGCTAGTTCAAATGTATAGTAACATATATATTACTATGTATTTTATATACAGTATATAGTTGCATCTATTATAATTTATAGTTTACTAGCATATTATTGTGATTAGTAACATATTATCCGTGTTTCCCTGAAAATAAGACAGGGACTTATTTTCTTTTGACCCCTGAAATAAGTGCATGGCCTTATTTTCGGGGAGGGCTTATTATTTTTGAGGTACAGGAGGCGGCGACTGTGGTCACTTCATGGCTGCTACTGTGTTTTGGGGAGGGCTTATTTTAGCACATGTGCTCAAAAGCCTGATTGGGCTTATTATCCGGGGAGGTTTTATTTTCAGGGAAACAAGGTACTAGTATTGGTTTTTGTTTGTGTCTAATGTTAAGCTTTAAAACCATTTGACTAAGTGACTTTGAATATTTAGCATTTAAATATTTGATTTTACGGTATTATGTAATAAGTACCTAATGTTCCCAAAATGTAATGTAGGGTTGAATCTGCAGTGCAGCTTCTATGCTTTAGGATGTTAATCTAATAAATAAAATTCTGAGCTTGACATTGGGCTATGGTTCCCACTCAGTTGAGTGCATGGATAGTTGCTTTAATGGAACTCCTTGCACTGTTGTTTGTTTTCTGGTGCTGAAAAGAGTTCTTCATATATTTCTCCATCTATAGTATGCCATGGGGAAGGGTTGCCTTGGTGAAAAACTAGTCTTGTGCACTTGTATTGCTTTTTTCAGATTTGAATGCGCTATAAATATATTTTTACATGGTATCTACTCAGAATCAAATTCACAGAATAATTCCAGTTCAAATATTTCCTTTTTGTTATTTGGGATTGAATTATACATTTGCTTAATTGTGAAAGTTCTCAAATACATTAATTATAGGTTACTAAGAAACTTTTTGTTTTATTAATCTCCTTACAGGTGAAACTGCTGCTCCTCGGGCAGTCTTGACTGGACATGATTATGAGATTACCTGTGCAGCCATTTGTGCTGAACTTGGTGTAGTGATAAGTGGTTCTAAAGGTAAATTGTATTTTTTTTAAAGCCTTTCTTGGAAACATTTCTTATAACGATGAATCTTATCATGAAGATGCTTATGCGTTTAGAATATCAGCATCCTATATCTGTGATTTCATCATGGATGAAATGACAGATCTTGGATGGATGCTGAAGGTAGGGTTGTCATCTGAGCTTGAGGTATGGTATTCACCAAGACCTAGGAGAACAATGGTGGAGTGGACCTGGTCATACAGGACTCTTGGTGGTGTACAAAATGCCGCCCCAGTGGTGATTGGATGTGAGACCCTGTTTATTAAGTTTGTCTCCAGGGATCAGATGGGATTGTTGCTTTTGTGCCAAAGAGATTGATACTGCGTAGCAACCTCCCTGCCAGAGCGCATGGACTCCATGGCTGCGTTGGTGATGGAGTTCTCAAGGTTTATGGTCTTGAGAGACTTTAATCAGTCTTCTCTGATCATTTTCATCCTTGGTTCTGGTGGGGTTGCACTACTGCATACAAAAATGTGTGCAATTTGGATGTGTTCCAGTACTCAAGTCTCTTGTTCAGAAAACAAGTGTCAGCTGTGGCCAGGTGGGCCTTTGCATAATTTTGTGTTGTGTGCCAATATTTTTTATTTGTCCCATTAAGTTGGGCAGAAGGGGCATAGTCCAATTCCATCAGTAAGAGATTGTTACTTAGAGGGACCCAAGTCCACAGCCTTTTCCATAGCTCTGCCTTCCTTCTGGAACACTTTACTGCTTAAGGTACAGCTGGCCCTGACTCCGCTCACCTTTCAGAAACTTTGAAGCCATGGTTGTTTTCCCAGGCTTGGGGACTGGGAAAGTAATTGAGCCCAAGCTATTGATTTGTAGCATTTTCAGGAACTTCTTTGTGTTGGTTGGAAAATGTATTTGGTATATATTATATTTATACTATATTTCTTAAATGTTATTAGCCACCTAGTTTCATTTGACCACCTAGATTCAAATAAACAGACGCACACATTTGCTTCATATAAATATGATGTGGTTTTTATGGCGTTTTAAGGACAGCAGCAGGAGCAAAAAGCTTTGGTTAAACAAAGTCAAAGAATTGATACAATCACAGAGGGAGCAACCTATTACCCTCCGCATAATTCTGTACTTCCCAGACGTTCTAATAATAAGGCAGTTCATAATTGATTCTCTGAACTGTTGTACCACAACATTTGTTTGTCATCTGTACATCTACCAGTACCTATTAACAGCTATTAGATGCTATTTAGAACTGAACATTAAAATCAGAGTTATTTTTGTTTTAAAGTCAAATCAACTTAGTGTATTTAATCAGAGTTAATGCTGAATATTTAATGGCTGTATTTGTTTAACTTCCCTCATCAGAAGGATCATGTCTCATACATTCTATGAATGGGGATCTGCTGAGGACTTTAGAAGCTCCTGAAAACTGTGTGAAAGCAAAACTTATCCAAGCATCAAGAGAGGGTCACTGTGTTATATACTATGACAATGGTCATTTCTGTGTATTCAGTGTGAATGGAAAACTCCACTCCACTATGGAAACAGATGATAATATCAGGGTGAGTGTGTTATACTGAAGTCTTATTTTTAAATTCTAGATCCTTTAAAATATATCTACAAATATATTGTATTTGGTCATTATTGAGTACGTGCACAGTTTATAAATTATTTAATGTCACCTATGAAATAGCCGTAGCATCTTAATCAGTCATAACAGACATTAGTTTGGGAGTTAATTTTTAGCACGTACATAATTCAAAATAGAAATGATGTAATCTTTTCTTGTACAATATGTGTACACACCCCTTTTTTTAGATTGTGGGCCATATACTTGGCTTGAATAGCATATTGTGGCTGCTCTCCTAAAAATGGCTCCAGGCAAAAAAACTAAATTGAATAAATGATATTATTGTATTTTGTATATTCAACAATATACTATCTTTTTTAGAAATTACAATTTCATAGCAACTTTTAGAGTTACACTGTATTGCACCCAAAGCTCAGGGAGACATACTTAGTCCAAAAACTATATACACAGTGCCCATCGCTATGGAAGAGCCTAATGTCTACACATAAACTATATCCACATTTCAGAAGAACATTTTTTATTATTTTATTATTTTTTTGACGCATTTCAGAGAATGGATTTATCTTACATAGCCTTCTGGTTTCACAAAATACTGGATATGTGATGCATACACAAATCTTATTCTCTCTATAGTACAAGGTATTATTTAATCAGTTTGGTCTGGTTGTTAACAAGAGTAGTCAAAATTTAACAGCAACAATAGACAAAGCGAACAGGGTAGTTGTGTGGGCAGAGCAGTGTCAAACAAGAAAGATTTCTGGTTCTTGAATGACCTATTTGCACTTAGACAAGCCCTTAATACCAACTGGGGCTCCAGATGTACTCAGGAATTGGAAAAAGTAACCCAATGTGCTCTTGTGCTACTTTTGGTTCACCATGCAACAAATCCACATTAGAATTATTATTTGTTGAGCTTCTTGGGTAGAGATCAGACTAGGGTACTGCTATTGCAACTCTGGCAGAACATGAGAAACCCTTAGAAGATTCATGCAGAAAAGAAAAATGGTAATAATCTGAATGTCCCCGAGTGTGAGAAATATTGAACATCTTGTGCCTTCAACATTGGAGGAAGATCCATCTTTAATATTCGATGTTACTTAGTTTCCTGGGAATAAATCTACAAGAACCTTTATTTTGACATGATTTGCATGAACCCTTTGCCTCAGAGAGTCCTGTTTTTAGTTGATTGTTAGAAGTCATTGTTGCTCAATTTAGATAACACATTTGCAGTATTTTGCAACTGTACCTGCTCAAATTGGGGAAGTTAACGAAAGGGTGTTGAAATATTATAGGCATGGGTATCTTATCCTAATTCTTCAGCTTAGTGATTTTGTTTTATGTTTCCTACAGTAAAAATGCTGATAGCCGCTTTCTGTTGTGATAATGTTGTCAGCTAGATCAGTAAATCTATAAAATATCCTGCAATCTTTTGCTTGGTAAAACAATTTCCGCAGTGTTGTCACTTGCAAGGCCATTTCTTTATGCAATGGAAATTCTTCTCTATCCAGGCCAATGGTATATACAATCCCATGCTATTATTTTTTTCCTGAAGAGTCCCAGATGAGTTTTAGTCTCAAACAATTCATGGTGCTTTCCCCAGAGCTTCTGTATTTTATCATTTTGTAAGCGAAGTGGTAACTGAAAGATTAAAACAACTGTGTTCAAAATGTATCTGCCCAAGGCACTAGAGTCCAGCAGCTTCGCAGTTTGTACTTATAAAATGTTGCCTACAGAGTAAAAATTTTATTTGTTGAAATATTTCAGAATACTTTGTTATATCCATGCAAGCTTGGTTTGCAGAACGTTGAAAAAGCTGAAATTTCCCGTTGTTTTATTTAATCTCCTAACTATCTTGTACACAAGTACAAGAAATGCTACCAAAAAAACTTTAGGCTGTCTGGATATACTCAGAGCGTAATCAAAGCTTTCCACCTGTTTTTGTTTTAAATATTGCATTTCTCAGTAGAAGTTTGGCTAACAGAATATCACAGCAGATCTGCTTTACAGTGTTTAGATATCTTAATGAGTAACTTAAATCTAAGTTGGCAGGCAGTCCAAAGAACTAAAGTTATTCTACCCTAAACAAGGCCAACATGCTATTTCACCCAACGGAACCAATTTATTTTTCTTTCCTGAGTCTGTTTGGAAAAGTCAAGTATCTTGCAGTCTCCTGCTGCTTTATACCAATATTGTCAGGCTGACAGGTCTGGGATTTTTATTTTTTTTTTGTAAATAATGGTCTTTCAAAAATCCGAGTTTTGAGACTCTTCAGTGAAGTGTGAACTAGAAATAACACAATGTTTTGAAGCCCCCTGTATCTGAAATGGTAAAATTCCTAATACTTTTAATACTAAAACAAATTAGTCTTATACTTAATCCTTCTGCTTTCCAATTTTGACAAATACCATTTTTTAATTTGCTAAATGTTGAGGCTAAATGTTGAAGTCCATGTTATATAAAAGTGAAATTCTGATGTCTGCCTTTGAAGCTTAACTACATTCTTTCCATTCAGTTTCCATTCACAATTAGATAGGCCAGTGAAATTCCACTTCTATTTATAAAGTCCAAATCCCATTACTTTTATTCCAGAAATACACTCCGTTCACCGATAGATGAGTTAAAGATTAATGGCTTTAATTTAACTTTTTAATATAGCATAAATAAAAAGCCTCCAGCATAACACTCAAATGAACCATAACCATAGGGTTAATAGATTTTCATCAGCTTAATTTTATACAACTGTAGCAAATAATTATTTGTCATAGTCTTCACTGCAATTTTAAAAATATCCTTAGGATAGCCATTTGTGAAACAACGAAAAGAAAGGTATTGATTTTAGTTATAACAAATGATCTTTCAAATAATTATACTTACTTTGTTAGCTAGTATCAGCCTTGCATTAAAAAAAACAACAACGTATTAGGATTGCCATTTTTTCCCATCTGCAGTCATTTATATACAAGCAATGTGCTCAATATTCTCCCGCTTATTGCTAGGCTTCCCAATGTAGCAAATACCGTGTTTCCCCGAAAATAAGACAGGGTCTTATTTTCTTTTGACCCCCGAAACAAGCACTTGGTCTTATTTTTGGAGAGGTTTTAATATTTTTGAAGTGTAGGAGGCGGCGAGCGTGGTCACCTCATGGCTGCTGCTGTGTTTTTGGGAGGACTTATTTTTGGGGAAACCGGGTAGGTGAGGGTGGTTGGGATTGGTCTGTAAAATTTTTAGCACATATTTCAGTCTTGTAATATGGTAACAACAACTGTGACATGAAATTTGGATATATCCCCATTTTAAAAGTTGATTCAATTATTAATACATTAATAAAAGAGAAGATGGATTAGAAATGTTATAATGACAAAATGTTCTATATGGCCAAGGGATGCCTACTTCTGTTGTCTCAATGATTATCACATTGCATTTGCATGGATCTGAGGCTGGTAGGACCCCATCATAGGCTCAACACAGTCATGCTGCATGCCTTGTAAAGTGGAGGGTCAATAATACAGTCGTGTGGAGTGGTCTTCAAACCATGCTTTGATTTGGGATTGGAAGGTTTCATGAATTTCTAAATCCTTGTATATAAAAAATAG
This sequence comes from Pseudoxenodon macrops, assembly GCA_032467955.1. NCBI lineage: Eukaryota > Metazoa > Chordata > Lepidosauria > Squamata > Pseudoxenodontidae > Pseudoxenodon > Pseudoxenodon macrops. Next base: position 249,090 of record JANHFT010006316.1, read on the forward strand.
AAATCATGACATAACCCTGGTTTTAGATGAAGTAAAACATGAGCTATTGCCATCTTCTCTGTCTTCAAACAACCATACTTATATGCAGACCTATCGTTCATTAGCAATAGTAGCCAGCATCAGTCCATAAGGTGTATCATAAATAACAGTAGAATTCCAGAAGACTGGGATTATGTATTTTATAGCAACCTATCATTATGGCTCATTAGAGAATTAATACTCTAGAATCCAAATAGCCTTAGTTCCCACTATACTGATCTTTTACATTAAAAAATAATGATTAAAGTATGTGTTTATTTAACCTCTCTTTTCTATAGATTTCCCATCTTCGTAAAAAGTAACCTGGTCTTATGACATGATAATTAAGTAATATCAATTGAGGAATAAAAAGGTTAATGTGAAAATGGTTTCATTATTTCAAGTCACTTTCCTTGATGTAGGCAATCCAGCTGAGCCGTGATGGGCAGTACCTCCTTACAGGAGGAGACAATGGAGTTGTTATGGTCTGGCAAGTGTATGATCTCAAGCAGCTTTTTGCCTATCCTGGTTGTGATGCTGGAATCCGATCCATGACTCTTTCATATGACCAAAGGTGAGAGTGATTTGCATGTTAATTTCCCCCGCCTTTTGTTCTTATTTTTATACTGCTAGCAGAATTTGAAGCACTGAATTTTCTGAAAATCATACACTTCATATAAGGTTTTTCCCCCCAGTTAGCATGCACAAATCAATGATTAAAAACCACATATTTATTTTATAGTGATTCCCATCCGCTGGCTCTTTTGAAAGTGAATTACTTCCTACTTCAAAATAGCCAAAATTGGGGGTGTGTAGGATGGAAAGATTTCAGAATAACAGGATTCTATGCTGTATTAAATCCCATTCTTTGCTTCTCAACTGGATTTGTTAGATGTAATTGAACATTTCCGACCACTTGGGCACCTTTTTTTGCAATAAAAAAATACGTCGCCGATGGAATGAGAAGAAACATTAGGTCTTAAAGACTATTGAGTTTTCAAACACAACTTTATCTGTGGTTTAACTTAATGTTCCTAAAGCTATGTATAGTTAAGTGCTACTTCAGCAAAATGATCTTGTGGTCTTTTTTCTGCATATTTTTTTTCCCTCCACAGGTGTATAATGACAGGCATGGCTTCTGGCAGCATAGTGGTTTTCTACAATGATTTCAACAGGTGGCATCATGAATACCAAACCAGATACTGAAATACGAATTAAACTGATGTGGCCGTGCAGCTCTTCTCATATGGAGATTTGAAACATACACATCTCTCTTTAGTATCTTGTCATATTCTAGATCTTATAAATAGTTAATATATCTGAATGTAACTTAAATTTGCTGGGAGATGCTATTTTTTGAAGTTAATTGCTATTTTTGTAGACTTTGCTTGACTTTTTGGGATGGGGAAAAACAGAAGATGATTGTTGGGGTTCTGTAGCTTATAAAGAAAATCTATATTTTATAGTCATAGTAAATCTATTTTGATCATTATACTGGGAGGGGGGGAGACTGTAATAGGGTGGCTATAATTCTTGTATTAGCTTATTATGAAACATGTTTCTCATGTAAATCTTTATAATCTTATGGAATATTTGATTTTAACAATGGAAATTGTTATAACAAAGGAAGTTGGTTATAATACCAGCAGTTATAATACTGACATTTTAAACTGTGCTTATCCCTCCCTTCCCCTTTGTCTTGTACTTTTACAGTGATAGCGAACTTGAAGCACTGAATTTTATGAAAATCAAGAATATTTAAATTATGTAATTTTGTTTTCACATCTGTGTAATGATCAAGCGTGATTCTAGATCTAGGTGATTAGTATGCCTTTTAAATTATTAATTTGTTATTTTGTTGTATGGGTAAGAGGGAAATAATCATAAGCAGAATTTATACATAAAGCATATTTTTCCTGTCCTTTCATCAGGCCCACTGTTCTTCAAAATTAAGGTTTATTTTGAGGATTTTGGAAGTATTCTATTATCTTCTGTACTTTTTGAAACCATGTGTAGATCCAAAAAAAACAACACCCACTTGTGCTTAAGATCTGCTATTTTCCTTCAGTACCTAAAATGGAAAAAGCTATTGTGTGCCTACAACACAACTAGAGAACTATATTGCACAAGCCTTATATTGATCTTAAAATCAAGACATGTTCCCATTAAATCTGATTCAATCATGCTGACAATCTCTCTTCAAGCTCTTGGGAAACTAAATAAAATTTATTATGAACAATGTTATTTTGGTGTTGCATAAATTCTACTTAATATATGATTGCTGTGCAAAATTCTGTGATTATATATGTGAAAAGTATTGTTTTTAGTATGTACTGCAAAAATTATTCTTGATAAGTTGTGGTTTAAGATTTGCAATTTACATTTCTCTGTCTTTGTCGGTATATAATTTCTTCAACTAATTATTTGAAGCAATTTGTATGTTTTCCCCCCCTAATATTCAAATAGCCCTTCTTTATACGAGCATCAGAAAGGGGAAAACTCAGTTTGAAACAAGATATTAAATAAAAAAGGCATTTGTATTTTAATGTTTCATTTATTACAACAGGAACATAACTTGCTAATAAGAAACAATGCGGAAGTCTGAAAACAAAACGATTGTAAATCTTGTCTTTTAAATAGGAAATTTTGGTTATAGTTACTGCTACATGTACCAAACATTTTCAGAGAACACAGCAAATGCCAAATGTATATTTATTGCTACACTTCTGTTAGCACAGACCTAACACCATCTACAAATTTAGCTCCTATATGTGCAATGGATGATGGGTGTGGCCTTGAACTTTGCAAAGATAGTAATACTTTCCTCTCCGAAGCCAACAAAGGTTTTATTGAATATACTCAGATATTTGACCAAACCAGAAAACTGGCTGTGCTTATATTGAGACATGACGGTTTAAAAACCCTGAGCACAGTTGCACTACAAAGTTATATCATTTTAAAAAGCACTGTCTTCCACTGTTAATAGGAAACGTCTAAAGATTAATCATCAAAAATCAAGAACAAAAAGTAACTCTTGCTCCTTAACTCCTCCATCCTTCTCATTTTAACTGACATTTTAATAACTGCAGTCACAAATCAAACTTTACATTGTTCTTCATTTCTTTTTGTGCTCCGTGTGAAACCAAGGCACTGTTTAGATTTGATAGGACAGGAAGAAGATTCAAGCCCCTATTCTTCTATGCATTCTACTAAAAGTCCAGTCAACTGTCTAGCTACAGCTGCTAATGAAAGACCTCCCCTAAGGAGTGACATATGCTATATGCATTTCATGAAGGGCTTGATGCGGTGTGTCTGTTCTTTGGTTTTCCTTGTGCTTAGAACAGACGTGTCCTTGCTTTGCTTTTGTTTGTTTCTTGAATGGGATGTGCTTTTGATTTGAGGTGGGAGAGTTTTATTGGGCAATTTCTTCTGCCACTGCAATCTTTTGGATGCCAAAATATATTTACAGAGAAAGACTACAAGCCCAATAATGTTTTTTATTATTTTAGTTATATCAGAAAAGAATAGCCAATGCATGAGATGCTGGATGGTTTTTCACCAGGAACATTCCATCGTATTTTAATAGTTGGCCACATGGCCAGTAAGCTGATGAAAGCTTTTTAAAATCTTTTTTATGTAAAGCAATTAGAATATGAACATTTATAGTCCTAGTAGAATGGGGAAAGGGGTATACCTATTTGAACATTGGCTTTGAAGTATACTGGATCTGGACCACCAAATTTTAAACAATTGGAACCCCTAAGACCGAGGAAAATTAAAACTAAATTTGTCACTACATATTAAACATTGAATATGATGCTAGAAATAAATTAAAAGCTAGAAATCATAGGCATTAATCTGGTTTCTCTTCAGATCATATAAATCCTTTACCCTTTACTAAAGAAATTATAGGCATTAAATTATGCTAAAATGGTACCATTCATATAGGTTACACTGTGTACAGTTGGCTGATTAATCTCAGACTATTCAAAACTAAGCTTCTAAAGCACAGGCACAATATGTTCCTGATTTTGTTTATGTTGACTGAAAACTGAGTACTTAAGTCTGAAATTTCAGGATTGCAGTCTGAATTGATTAGACTGAAGACCGAAGTTGAATTTGACAAAGGTAGTACACAGGGTTAGTGGGAACATTGCTACAATCCAACACTGAAATTGTTCCCTATTTCCCACAATTTGAAATCAATAATGTTGAGTAATACTGATTTCATAGGGGCTGTTTAAATCAAGAATATAAAAGAGGTAGTTCTTTTTTCTTTATTACAGGTAAGAACAAGAGCCAGTATTAGTAGGCAGAAACAATACCGATCTGAATAAGTAATCTAACTGGGTAAAATAAGAAGGGAGGAGGAAGAGAAAAGGAAGGGGATAACATGGAAATTTCAGAAAGGATAATTTGGGAAAGTAATTTTAGGTTCCATTATACTTGCTGAAATATACCATCAGCAAAGCAGGATACTTATACATCTCTTAAAATACTTTTATGTATTTAATGGAAGAAATATTATATGAGTAATACTTCAAATTTGGAAGCTAACAGGGGAACTTCATATGAGACTCATTGAGATGCAAAAAGTGTTTCTTTTAAAATTTAAAATTTAAATATTTGGACCTGAAATATTTGAAATAATATTGCTTGAATTGTTTTTTTTTCTTTTAATAACTTTTGTGTAGCTCTGCATAAATCTTTATATAAAGTTTTAAAAGAGTATGCATACTATTTATAGAAGCAAACAGAACACCTGAAATACTGCACAAAGAAATGTCCAGATTTTTTAAAAATTATGCTTAACTATTATTTTCACATTAGACTTGGTTAATATGTGCTGCTTTCTGGTAATTTTGCAGGGCAATTTTAATACATTAGGTTACATTAGTGAAGGGGATTAATATCTTTAATTCGCACTAAAAGTGGCCACAGCAAAATTAAGATTATACTAAGTATGCTATCATACCTAAAATAAATAAAATCTCGTAGCAGGAATTCTGATTTAAACATATAAGCAAATGTTAAGGTGAAGACAGTTAAGTGTAAAACAAAATAATATCTGGAAATAACTGAATGACACAACAATTGTATAACTATACTCAGTAGAATATTTTCTATTGTAATAATATACACCTGAAACATAAAAAGAAAAATATCAGCCTGATACTATGAAATAAAATTATGTTATCAAATTTGAGAACATAATGTGTACTCAGAATAGAATGAAATCAAGATAATTACATATCCTAGATTTGCTTTATTAAGTTCTCAAAAAAAATTACTACTTACTCTTTTGAAGAAAAATGTTTATTGCAGTTCTTAGTTCTAATGTAAAGAGCTAATAGAAAATGATTTAAATTTGTTAGAAAGAAAAAAGAAAACAAGCAGAGAACATACAATATTGAAACAAGCATTAATATACAACTCCATCTACCCTTCACTGCACATTTAGCATTATAGTTTCCCAAAAATTTGATGACTTTCTTTAAGAGAGGGCTAATTAAAAAAATACAATGCTGACAGCATTCTGTGTTGGCGACTAGTAGTTCATTTATTACACTAGCTTGCTATAAATATACTGTTCTTTTTTTAGAGAATGCACCATGCAGCAAGCTTTCTGTTCCAAGGGGGGAGGGGGAAATCCTGGTCATTCATGACAGGAAAAGAGAAGCAGGAAATAACTTGTGCAGAGAAAATATTTACTAATTGCAATCTTCAAAACACACTCATTCATAAATGAGGTTGGTTGCAAAATGATTGTCAATGATTTAGTCTATATTAAATTCCACAAGGTTTAAATTTATGTTTCTTATCTATGTGATCACTTAAGAGTCAACACCAACTTGATGGTACTTAATCAAAAAGTTTAATGTCAAAAATAAGTGTGCTATCCATTCACACCATTATTCAAACCTCCACAACTTGACTTTCAATATTGTACAAATAGCCACTGGGAATAATCTTCCTTCTCTCCAGGACCATTTTAGACCTGCATTTTTAAATTAAAGAAATGAGTTCCACTACTTTTTTTTGTCTAGCATTTCTTTTAGAAAATCTAGACTTTGTTGGGCGAGGCTCCTTAATAGTTATACCTATTTAAAGTTTGTATATCCAAGCATGAGAAGATAAATCCATTCGTATGATTGAAATTATGCTGAACACAAATTCATTTAAAGACATAAGAATTCCAAAATGGAATAGGTAGAGTACTAAAATCTACTGTACATACAACCTGCATCCCTTTTAGACATGACAAAAAAATTAATTAGCAAGTTTAAGAGAACAGTAGCTGACCTAGCTGTGGATTTCATTAGAACTTCTCTTAAAATTAATCCTGCAGGCTCATGACATGCTGATTCAAGGTAGGAAGAGAGTCTGAGTAGCTGAGAAGCAGCAGCAGAAGTCAACTTGTGATCAGTTGTAGAAGGCTGAGGAGCAGGATGTATCTTGGTGATTTACTTCACATCAGCTTGACCTGGGATTTGACAGCGCTTGTTGCAAAATATCTGATTTTCTTTATCTAGAGCCGTGTTCTAAAATAAATTGTTTTAGAAAAAGGTAAATCACATCACTGACAAGTTTTAAATGTACATATAATAGTATCTTTTTTTAAATGATACATGCAAAGTCTGAAGAAAAGGAAAAGTAACTTCTAAGATCTTTTTCAAAGGTGTGAGGTTGTGGATTGTTTAGAAAGTGGTTTCTCACATGCACAGCATTAGTAAGGAGAATTGCATGGCAGATTCCATCAGCCAAAGAATGATGACTAGCAGAAACTAGAAAACAGATTTTTTTCTGCTGGAGGTTCTTCCATATGGAATATTCTCCTCTCAGAGATTAGACTGGCCCAAACCCTTTTGGCTTTTCACAAAGCTTTAAAAATTTGGCTATATATCTACGTATCAGAATGGGTCAAGGGTCCCATTTCTTGGATAACTATCATGGCTACTGTTTGTATTTATTTATTTTGTGAGTGTTTTTTTTTTAATTATTAAGTTTTTTAAAATTATTTTAATTGTTTCATAATTTTAGACTTGTAAGCCACCTAGAGTCACATGATTGAGTTGGGTAGCTTCAGAAATTGAATGAAAGAATGATATGATACGAATGAATGAAACTCCCCAAAAGGCATGGATTTGGCCATATAATCACTATATATCAAGGTGAACCTAAAGAGACAGGTATTTAGAACATTGTTACTTAGAATATAAGACTTAAATAGAAAATGTATCCATCAAATGAATAAATGCAAAAAAGAGTTATGCATTTGTGAAACTAAAACAAACCCTCATTGGTGACATGAACAGACAGATTGATATAAAATAAAAAGTGACTTGGCTATTTCGATATCCAAGAATGAATGAGTATTGAGACTTGGAGTACATGCTTATTAAATGGTCTGTTTGTTTCAAAAACATAATTCACTTGTATGTCTATCCATGTGGCAGAGAGGTTTGTTTGTTTGTTGAGGTTTGACTGTTGAATGTGATGGAATATAGCATGGATGAGAATAAATGGAACACTTACAGAATGGCGCTGTATTTTAGCAGACAAATGATAGCAATAGCAATAGCACTTAGACATATACACCGCTCCATAGTGCTTTACAGCATCTCTGAGCGGTTTACCATCTCAGCATATTATTCCCAACAATCCTTATTTTATCGAAGGCTAAGTCAACCTTGAGCCGGTCAGGATCAGAGTCCAGGCGGTGGGCAGAATTAGCCTGCAATACTGCATTCTAACCACTACGCTACCAGGGCTCAGATAGACACTGACGAAAGAACTATGATGGTAATATTGAGATTTGTTGGTTGGGAATATAATATGCACGGACTTGTTATGAAAATGGTCCCAGGATGTTGATTAAGAACTTGAATGGTTTACTGGAAATGTTACAAAAGCCATAATAATGCCATATAGAGTATGCAGCCAATATACCAAAGTCCAATGTGAATTGTATTTGACAGGGGGA
>JANHFT010006316.1:272581-294679 GCA_032467955.1 Pseudoxenodon macrops
CACAACCTATTTTCCAAACCATCTGAAGGCAGAACAAGAAGCAATCGATGGAAACTAATCAAGGAGAGAAGCAATCTGGAACTAAGGAGAAATTTCCTGACAGAACAATTCATCAGTGCAACGAGTTGCCAGAAGTTGTGACTGTTCCAACACTGGAAGTTTTTAAGAAGAAATTGGACAACCATTTGTCTGAATGCTTGACAAATGCTTGAGCAGGCATTGAACTAGAAAGACAAACACTCCCCCAGGTCCCTTCCAACCCTGTTATTCTGATTCAGCCTTTTAGTTGATTTCATAGCACACATGAATATATTTTATATTAAGAATTATTGTGTCAAATATATATGTTTAATATTTTAACCCCCTAAGCAAAAACTGCATGTCCCTATTTATACATGATTTCACACTAAATTGTAAAATGAGCTTGAAAGTTTATATTCCGTTGTACTTGATATCAATGTTATTTTGGAGCAGATAGGATCACAGCTGCCATTATGACCAAGTATACAATTTGTTCTTGCTTGTTAGAAATTTAATATAATGAAATAATTTCCAGAGGTGCTAGACTGATACAGCAAAAATAGCCCAAAGACCTTGTCACCTTACACACTGACAAGTGCATTCTGTTACACAGTATCTGAGGAGATAATAAACAAGCAGATCAGAGGTAATGAATGTAGAAAGCACAGACACTAACTTGACAAGAGCCATTCCCTAATGCTTATTAGTCACAACAGACATTCTTGAACTGGTGGGGCTGTTTAGCACATATCAATAAACTGAATTTTGCTTCAAGGCACAGAGCAAAAAAGTAGAATTACATTAGAATAGTTACTAAAGGCTTATAAAACATTTACAAAACCAAAAATCCACTATTTTTGGCCAACACTGATGGACAAGGAAAATTCATCATACATTCCATACATTTCTTCAAATAGTTCAAAAATTATAAGGGGGGGAAGGGTTGTGTGACTTTTATTTATATCCCACTTGTATTATTTTAGCAAATAACTCAAGATGGGGAACATATCGCCAATAGGAGGATTTTCTCAACAACAGTCACCCTGTAGTGTAGGATAGACTGAGAGAGAGTCATTGGCCCAACATCACCCAGCTAAGGCAGAATTTGAACTCACAATTTCCTGTTTTCTAGCTTGGGGCCTTAATCACTAGACCAAACTGGCTCTAATTTATTGTTCTACCTACTGTCATTTGGTACCTTCTTGAATATCAAAAAAGCAACGTTAAAAATTAATGCATAAAATGATGATGGGAGTCAATTTTAAAAGGCCATGGGAACACCAAACGTATTCCTCCAAAACCTGAGTAAAGACTGACTTAAAACAAGTGATTCTGTAAATTTTTTAAAATCAAAGTCCTTGTGGTCTCAATACTATACCTATGGGCAATGTTCAGTGAAGCATAAAGTGCACATTAAGGTGCCAGATATGTTGAATTATCATTGTCTTATAATATATCTAAAGTCGCAAGAACTTAGATGTTATTTTAAATCAGTAGTTTGCTAAAACGTGATTAATATTTTTTTTGAGGTGGCATCACCACCTATGAATCTAAAACTTCTGTTATGGTTTCTATTGCTAACAGCAAGGGCAACATTTTCACTGATTTAAGATGTTCTGTGAGAATGACTGTGGGCTATGCTCACAGCCGAACTCTGTAAAGAAAATGCTCCTTAATACTATTTGCACGCATTCTTAAAATAATATACAGAAAATAAACAAATATACCAGAAGATTCTCAGGTTTGATGTCTCTGTGGACGATACTGAGACCATGAAGATATTTCAGGGCACTGGCAAGATTGTAGACCATTGCACTTCCATCACGCTCTGTGTACTTTGTCGAAGATGTAATAGCATCAAAAAGATCTCCTCCCTGTAAATAAAAACGTCAATGAAAATCATAGAATTTGCAAACAAAACTACAAGTTATGCCATAGTTGAAAGGAAATGGGGAAAAAGTGAAGCAATTTATACTATTAATTTTTAGCTCAGTGACTTAACTTAAGAGTTTATTTAGAAAGATAATAATATTTGTATTGACAGTTCCATATGGAATGATGTAGACAAAACAACAGTAACAATAAAAAGTTATATATATCTTAGTCCCATAGAAATGACTGAGATTAGTTCGCATAGCCGATTATTATTTACTTCTTCCTTTCACTCCAAATTGAACCTGAATGGACAGAATCGTTTCAGATGGCACCTAGGTTACATCTTGTGGAGTTACTAGTACATGGCTATGGATCCCAAGGAGGTGGGCAGACATCTCAATGACCTTAGTTCTGCCTCTGACAGACTGGACCTTTGTACAGCCCCACCTGTATTCCAGAGTGGGAACTGGGAGTTTGACCCATGCTTGCTTTGGGGAGAGGTAGGAGATGAGAGGTCCTCAAAGAATAACTGAGTGATGGTTAATTAATTAGAGTGATGGTTGGGAGTTAATGGCATGGTGTTCAATTTATTATGCTCCTATCAGAGCAGGTGGATAAGACGGTGGAAGTTATGGTATTATAATAATTATGTTATGGTGTTAATCTGTATAATGAACGGGCCTGAACTTGCTTCGTTTTTACAACTTTAGTAGTTCCTTTAATGTTTGGAAGATTCAACAACCCATTATGATACTGCATATATGTAACAAAGAAGATTTGGCTATAAAATAGTTTTAAAAGTTAAAAACGTAGGTTTACAGTTACTTTTGCCAATCTGGGTACGTCCCAGATATAGTATATGGATTTCAATTCCCAGAATTTCTCATCATACTGTATATAAGCAGAATAAAAGAAATTTTAAGTATAAAATAGATTACTTGAGAACTATTTTCATATATGAAAAAATATGGACAAAATGAGATTTTTAGAATATAAGGCAACAATTTCTGCTACCCATATCAAGAAATTTGGCAACCTAATATTAAACACAAAAATTAAAGAAAAAACCTATGAGGTTTCATGTTGAGCCTCATATTTGTTTTCTAATCAGAATTTATTCCTGCAATATTTTGTATAATTGGATACAGCATCAAGAAGTTACTGTGAAAAAGCAAAATATTGTACAGTCACATATGCCTGATTTTAGAAGCAATTTTAGTTTTGCATAATATTCCTTCCCCAACTATGAACTATCATGGAGTATGAAACAGAAAATTCATGGTATGTTCGTATATGACTACGGTACATAAATTTCCTGTTCAATAACAACTTGGAATATTTTGAGATCTCAAAAAAGCTCAACGACGTATTATGCAATAATGATAAAAAAATAAAGCTAAAACTTCACCTTGACCAATTCCATCACCAAATATAGCTCAGTCGCAGTATCCATTTCCTCTACTAGCATAATAATGTTCGGGTGTTTCACTCGGCGTAGAATTGACACTTCGTTTTCAATCAAGTGTTCCTATATATTGTTAGAAAAAAAGAGGAGGAAAGCATCTTTTTAAAAAACTAATATAAGTTGAAGAATTAAGTGAGAAGCAGCAAATAGAGTGACCTTTCCAGTGTTCATCTCAATACTTGATCTTGTGGCTATCTATCTACAAAACAATTATCTGGAATTGGAAAACCCTTTACTAATAATAGTTCCAAAATATACTACTTAAAGCTAATTTAATATGAAAACTAATCACTGATCAATAATATACTTAGTGTTTTCAACTGCAAGTAGCCAACTAGGTGCATTCCCATAGCTGTTTATTTAAAATATCAGAATTGTCATTCTCAGCACAGTACAAGCATTCTGTTTTCATGCACTTCATGCATTTGTGAAGAAGACTGTGGGAAGTACACGTGAATAGTTTATGAGCAAGGAGCAATAGTACTATTTGAAAAGTCCAGTGCTATTTTTGTAATCATCATAAAGATAAGTTGATCTGTGTTCAAATCTGAGCATTTCATTAACTGTTACCCTAATGCTTTACTTACTAGAAACCCATGTGCTAAGTGTGAATATTCTGTGAATAAGTGGTACATCACACATTGCTTTAACAAGCCGCACCTTTGTTAACCATTATATGAGAGCATCAGCAGTCTTTCTGGAACAAACATATGTCTGCTCCAAATATGTGCTGAATGGGAGAAAATGCAATATATGAATGACAATAAGGTTGGAACTCAGTAAATGGCCTAATGGGGAAAGGGTGCAACTCACACTAAAGTCGGAATAAAGGCTAGACTGAAATAACTCAACTCACAACAATTAATATATTGGAAGAAATAGCAGAAATAAAATATTACATGTGATATGTAATAAATGCATCTCTTTTGTATACAACCGGGATTTATTTGTACCCTTTCATTATACTGAAAGGAAGAAAAAAATTGATAATAAACTTGATGTGGAATTTTGCTACAAGTGAAGAGGGAGACATGTTTTGTGGGTGGAATATATATAAAGCTAATTAAGCAGTTACTGAATATCTTTCTTTGAATCGGCTGGTAAGACAGTGGGAGAACACATTGGTCTTTTGTTGCAGCTAAACCAGACCCTTACGGAACACTAAAGATGATCCCGCTACAATTTCTAGTAAACCTTGTACAGAACGTCCGAAACTTAGTTATCATAAGTCGAAGCTCACAAATCTATAGGCCAGGGGTCTCAAACTCGATTTCATTGAGGGTTGTGTTTGACCTCGAGGGGCCAGGATGGAAGGGGGGCAGAGTGGGCCTTGCCAGCTTGATACCACACGTGTCGGGGGTGCCTGTGGTGGCCCAAGCGCTCTGCCAGTGAAAACAGGCTCCCGAACTCCATTTTTGCTGTCAGAAGCACCATGGGCCGGTCCTTCGCTGTTTCCAGGGTGGCTCCATGGGCCAGATCTACAGACCTTGAGTTTGACACCGCTTAATTTTTAAAAATAAAATTAAAGATTTAGGGAAATGGCTTAATATTCCTTTTTTTAAGTTGTTCAATATCCAGTTCAGTAATTTATAACTTGGACTATCTTTATGAAATGTCCCAAAGGATAGTTTTTTTAATATACATGTGCTGTTATAGCTTTATATGAAGAACATTTTACCCAGGAGGTGTAAATGCTGTTCCAAGAAAAAATATTTTCCATCAGTAGTGGTAAGTGAAGACTTAAAATAAGTTAATATTCTGGTATATGATACAGATATTCAGTATTTCTTCTTTACCTTTCCACAACATTTTCCTTTGTCAATAATCTTCAGGGCAAATTCCTTTCTGGTGGATCTAAAAGAACAAAAGGAGGGAAGAGTGCTTAAATAATTCTTTTGTTTGAGTTCATGCTGTGAAAATATCTTCATTCAAAGGGAACAGATTACGAAATGAAGATAGAACTGCTTCTGCTTTTTTTCTCTCAGCAAGTCATGTCTGCTGTTGCCTTGACTACAAAAACCAGCCTTTCTGTTATCATTTAATTTACTGAGATATAAAACTTCACGTTGTGCCCAAATTTATGGTCAGGTACTCCGTATTTTTCACCCTACTTTAATAAACGTACAGCCCTGTAGTTCTATAACAATATTTACAGATTTGTCAGGGAATAAAGAATAAGATGGATATTTTCTTTGAAATCCATTATATCAGCTACTCATTCCACATTTATATCCTTAAAGGACAAATCATATTTAGAAATATTTATTATCCATTTTACCAGTGTCTATTAAATTAGACAATTCAGAGAATTCCTGTTTTGAGAAGTCAGTTGTCTTAATTATAAATACAATGAATCATAATTTAAATCTAAATAGCATTATTTAGGATTTCACCAGATCATTTTGCTAACCATATTTTCCAGTGGAAATTATAAAGGTAACATCATCTGAAAATAAAACATTACAGAAGGAATAGATGTTATGGGTTGGAATGGTGTGTCCAGTTTATATATTACTCAATGTTACCCTTTTTTTTACTACAAACAGTCCAAGACTTTCAACCATAATAGAGCCTGACATTAAGTGGTAAGATGTGACAACTGTAAAACTGGTTATCATGTGACTGACCCAATTCTATGACTTGTTTTGCAGTGTTCCATTAAGTGAATGCTTGGTTTTAAAGCAAATGCTAGCAAACACTGCAGCCATAACTTTGGGAAATGGTCATAAGTACCTTTTTTTGAGTGGGGGTCTGTCTTAACTCGAAATAGTTGCTAAGCAACCAACTGTAAGTTGAGAACTATTTGTTCAAGATTCATAAAGACCAATTTTAAAGGCATTTTTTAAAATTAATTTTTATTATAAACAATATGCACTGAAATATATATACAGCAGTTTCATTATTGAAAGTCCAGTTTTGTGACAGCACAACAAAACCGTGAAATGGCACAACTACTTACTGCTGTGTAATATTGGAATAATCCATGGAAGTATAATACACCTTTCTATGACAGCAGATTATTGTGACCAGTTAACAAAAAGAAACATCAAGAATAAGAATAAATAAATAGTAATAAACATTCTTTTACTTGGGCATATAGGCTATCAAATCTTGCTATGCAAGCATAACACCAGAACTGCACATATCAAAAATGATTGGTTCAGTAGAAGTATAACACTGCTATAAAAGCACAGCTGTGTCTGCCAGGTTGTCATAGTTACAACTGCAGCCAGCTGAGAATGAAAGGAGAAAAAAGACAACTCAATAATATCTTAAGAAAAAGTAGACTGGATTATATGAGGAATACACAAGTGGAAGAAATTTGAGCAAATAGCACTGTTTTTTAAACTTCTGCTTAAGAAGCAAAATGCACATTTCCTCAGATGCTATGATAAATTTTTCTATAAACACCTTGCACTAAGAAAAGCGCATTAATTTCATTTTTGTCATGAAAGTATCTTGTATTGACAAACAATCCCGTCTCTTTGCAAAGTGATGTCACTTGATTTAACTTACGAATGTTAAAATGTCCATATAAACATAAGAACACTGACACTGAAATCCCCTAAAGTCCGCTGAAGAGGTTACTTAGCCTTGTAATGAAAGGTTCAAAAGCCAACCCATAAGGTCGGAGAATGACCTTTCACCCTCAATGTTAAAAAGCTGTATAATCAGATACCAAGGTCTAGCCATCTAACCACTGAATCGCAGCATCGTTTATATGAAAAAAATAAGGTACTGGACCAATATATACCCTTAGGTTACAACTGATCATGATGGGATCTATCGGGGTGGATCTACTTACTTTCCCCACTGGTTCAGGGTCACGCCGGAAGTACGAGTTTTGCACACGCTCTCTTGCTACGCTCACGCTCCCTCCCCCATCACTCCCGGGTTAAAATCATCTGCGTGTGCGCAGAGGGTTATTTTCAATTAAATTTCACTCCGGTGGAAGGATTTCAAGCTGGAGGACTGGTTCGGGGGGGAGGGGAGTGTCCAGCCAGCCGTCGCTGCCGGTTCGGTGGGCAGGGGGAAATTCCCGCTACCAGTTCTAGCGAACCGGTCTGAATCAGCAGGAACCCACCTCTGGGATCTATAATTTGATGCAGTCACACTGAGGGGAGGATACTATCCCCCATTTATACAATGAATCCCAGCAGATGTCATGCAAGTGCAAATCCTATTCAGGATTGTCCATTGCTGGCATGGTAGTTCTAAAGCTGATACCTAGGGTCATTTATGTGGCTTCCTATGCCTGGACATTCAGCAACCCATTTGGCTTTCCTTTGTGAATCAATGTTAAAGTTGTTGAGTAGAAGTTGCGCAAGTGCCATTGAGGGCTTCCTGGATTTGAGCCTTGTTTTTAAACAAAGTTACCTTTGTAGCTTCCACTAAAATATCTACTTTCCACTACTCCCTTGTGGACTTCATTATCAAACAAATACTTGACAATTACAAAAGGAAAAAGAATGAGGTTGGACTATCTTTGCTAATAAAGCTACTGATGCACTGAATATCCCCATTGTTCTTACCATTGATCCCTTAGATGATTGATTGATTGATTCAATTTCCATAGCCTACCATTTCAATCAAGGGACTCTTAATCAAGCAATGTTTTTCCCCCAACCTTTCTAACAATGAGATTGAACAACAAACAAGTGAACAACTAGAAACACGAAACTGGATAGAATGATCAAAAGTATAAATTGTGTAGTTTCAGTTATCATACTGAATACCTAAATTTTCTAGTACTAATAAAACTCTTTAAAAGTTTCCTACTAATCATTGCATTAGAATATAATATAATCCATTATCATAATGGGTATTATGCTCCCATTTAAGGTAAGTTATAATCAGGTGCCACTAGTTATGAGGAGAATATTATAGTGGGAATTTCAAGTTTTCTAACAGATGCCAGAAAAGAGAAAGGGCCCTTAAAAGTTCTTCTTGAAATTATGATAATTTGCCTATATGTTCTCACGGTTCATTCTAAAGTTGCAATAAAATAGTGACATATCTAGGCGATATGTTTGCTCACCGTTCTATGCATTCCTTTACCACTGCAAAATTACCATCACCAATCACTTTTCCCACTCTGTACTTTTCAAGAATGGTGGACGTCTCAGAATACTTGTTTCCATTTATACCTTCAAGATACAAAAAGTTAAATGTTAGACAAAATACAAACAAATGCTACAAAATCCAAATAAAATGAATCCAACATGGAAGAAAAACTTTAAATAAGGTTCATCAAAAGGTCATCAAAATATGTTTCTATGCCTCATTTTCTCAAAGGCTGTGTAGCTCTTCTACAGAAAACGACTATAGATTTGAATGAAATAATGTATCAAAACAATGGGGTCTCTCCAGTTTTTCCCCAATAACTTTACAAAGGTTTTAAACAAAACATATAAAAACAAGAATTAATAGCTAGAAGAAAAAGACAGGAAAGATAAAGCCAAGAGTGCAGAAAAAAAGGAACTAATGAAAATATAAAGGAGAAGCTTCTGGTTTTCTGTTGCAGCAGTTATAATATTTAAATGTAGATTAACCTCTTACTCTATCTTTTTTCTATATTCTATCTTTTTTCTGATCATCAAATCCATATATCATAAATTCATTCTTTTCTGTTTCATGCAAAAAGTTGATAGGTGGTTTCCAGGCAGCAATAAACTTAGTTAATATATTTTCTTTGATCAAAGATGTTCTAAGATGAAAGAGATTGTGTTTCTTTGCTTTGCTCAGATTTACAGCCCCTTCACATTTTCAAAAGCCACCAGAGGCTCCTGCAGATGTGAAGCAGCTGCACCGAAGTTACTTCCATTCTTGCTAAATAAATGTTATCTTAGTGTTCTGCAGCATGACTTGCTAAAATCATGAAGCCTATGCAACTGGAGAAATCTGTGAGGATGTTCCCACATCACAAAAGCCAGAGAAGGCTGTCACCCAAAGCCTTTTTTAAGAATTATGCCTTCCAGAGAGAAATTGCCCTTTGCTGTCCTGTCTTTTGTATTTTAGGATATTACCAATCTTCTCATTGAAGCTGGAGCATTCTCCAGCACTTCCTAAAGCCAGGAGTACCTCCTTAGAAACTGTTGGCTTTGCAAACTACAGAGGTAAGGGCTGTCAAACCCACGGTGTCACAGCAGCATCATGTGACGTATTGGGACTTTCCCCCCTTCATTAAACTGGGCGTGGGCGAGAGCATGTGATGCATCCAGTCCGCGGGCCAGGAGCTTGATACTCCTGAGTTAAAAGAAAGCTTGAAGACAACAGGAAGTGTTTCATTGCAACAAATAAGAGAGAATTAAGATACTTTTAGAGCACAATTTAACTAAGTTGCCTTGCTCAATCTTGTTTTATAATGTATTCCAAACAGACCCAGGTTGGTGCAGTGGTTAAGGCAAAAAGCCAGAAACCAGGAGAGGATATTCTAGTTCTGTCTTGGGCTTGAAGTGAGCTACATAATCTTGGGCTACTCGCTCTCTTTCAGTCCTAGGAAGAACTCAAGGACAAGCTACTTCTGAAATCTTGCTAAGAGGACTACAGGGACTTGTTTAGGTAGTCACCAGGAGTCAACACTGACTCAAAAACACACACACACACACACTTTAATTTGCATGCTGTGATCCTCTTGTAGTCTACATTAATTCAAAGCCCTTCCGAAGTCTTAGGAATAAAAATATAGTATATCTGAAAATTCCCTAGTGTGAAAACGGATGTTGTAATGTTGTAATGCAATAGAAAGACTAAAAATTCAAAATAAATTTAAATATTTGCTAAGAACATGCAGATTTTATTTTATAAAAGTGGAAATATATCCAAATTCAATCTTTGCCTAACTTTAGTGAATGTTAATATTATACCTACCTATTATATTTTATTGAACAGAAACAATAAAAGATCATGTTAATATTTATATGAACATTTACTTATTTTAAAGGGACTACAGAGTCATAAAAAGGGAATTTTTATGTGCTTAATAAAGTATAGAAATAAGTGTCCTATACAAAAGCTTATATATGTTTACAGGACACAATTTTAGCCTCCAAATAACTTTTTCTTTTACCACCCATTTGCCATATTTATTCTTTTTATAGTCTGTGTGAGTGAGAAAACGTGTGGGTGCGCACACACATGTATAAGATTATTTATTTATTTATCAAATTTGTATGATCAACCACCTCAAAGTAAGGTGAAACAGCATACAACAAGCAGGAAACAAATATATATAAAAAAATAAAAATCACATTAAAAAATCAATCCTATAAATCAGATACACAAAACTTAGGTACAGAGAAGCCACCTCAGCAATATACCCATCTAAGCATATCTCTGGTTCCCTGAGAGCACCAGGCCTGATAACATAACCGGGTCTTATGGGCCTTCCAGAATATCAAAGAAATAGAGGTAATCTAATTTGGGGGAAAGAATGTTCCGTAAGGTAGGCACCACAGCAGAAAAGTCACGTATCGAGGAACCCACCAAATAGCAGTAGACTTATATACTGCTTCACAGTGCTTTACAGCCGTCTCTAAGTGGTTTATAGAGTCAGCCTATTGCCCCCAACAATCTGGATCCTCATTTTATCGACCTTGGAAGGATGGAAGGCTGAGTCAACCTTGAGCCGGTGAGATGCAGATCCATAGTTGATGGTACCCACTGCATGACTTCCTTGCCAGATTTAATGGGGCAGGGCTAATGTAATCAGAGAGAGGCAGTTCTCAGATAGCCCAATCCCATGCCATTAGGCATCACCTCTACACTAGTGAATAAAAACAGATTATCCCTAAAAGGAAGACTCTAATTACAGTATCATAAATCACTGCTGGTGCCATTCATCTGCAATTTATATATAAAGCAGATTATAATTACATTTAATTAAAGTTAGACAACACCATTAAAAATTTCTAAATTATAATATCACTTAAATTGATATTTATTTTAAAAAACGACTTGAAATTGCCACTAACATGCCCGATTGGATTCTTACCTTCGGGACTCAGGGAAGGAGATATTTCAGGCAAACCATTTACATTAGAAGAAGGTTCACAAGGAGGGAGAATCTGTCAGTAGATAAAATAACTAATGCCATGGCAATAACATACATCAAAATCATACTGCAAGACAAATTGAAATATTTAATATATATTTAATATTTAATCACTGTTATTTAAAATTTCTGAACTACAGTTTCACTCATCCATCATATGTCAAACAAGATTTTATTGGCATTCTCTAACAGTCTTTGTATCTCTTAATACATGAGTCTAGTTTAGTTTCTTAGGATCAGATAAATTCTCTATATGCCTACTGTCGACTATAGGTGGCTATCCCATTTTTTCTTAAAGCATTATCAAATATATTTTTATCAAGGACCATATTTAATCCTTTAGACTTCTTGAGCAGGTAACACTGAAAATCAGTGGGACTTTAAAAACTCATTAACGAACCTAAATTTCACTTATTGCAATGGGTTCATTTTGAGTATTTATTTCTGGACCCAAACATATAACCTATATTTTCTACAATATGATTTTAACAGAAAAGAATCAGAAACAGAAATGACTAATAGAATCATAGACTTTAGGTCTAATCCAAATATGAAAGTTAGATGTTGGTCTATTTATTTATTTATTTGTTTGTTTAGTCAAGCATGTATAAGATAACAGATATAAGTATAAACATGATTATGAATTCATTGGATATATAATACATTGGATATATAATGGATACAAATAAGTGTGGGTAGTCTAGTTTGGTTATAGTCAATGAAATCAATGTGTCATGCCTGTTATTGAATTAGTCTTACTGTAAGGGATTATATTCAATTGAAACCTAATAATAAATTTAAATCTAATAATAATTTCCAATTATGGTATTCCAGTATTCTAAATGTAAATAAATATTATTACTGCCATCTAATATTTTTATGAAACAGGTGAAATTACATAAAATATACCTTAAGTCCCCGAAAACTTCCAGGACTTGTTGGTGAGGAACTAGATGATTTTGTTGATTTAGGAGTGGAAATCTGGCTGCTCGGGGCTCCACTGACTTATAAAAAAGAAGAGAAATGAACATTTTACACAGTAAAGTAAAAGTTATAATTATAGTAAAGAGCTGATGGTTTCAGTTTATCAATGTTAACTGCCTGGTGATACGCAGTATGAGAATTATAATAAGCTCAACAAGATATGCTTATCAAGGAGCTGTTAAATCCTGTTCCTAATGTTTGTGGGTTTTTCCCCCCCAAAGAATTCTTATTTTTTTTAATTTTCAATGGTTCAACCTTTTTTCCTCCAGAGAATTCTCTTTTTCTTGGATATCCTTAGGACTTGATAAGAAAGTCTCCTTTGGTGTGTCAACTGAGGCGTCAGCACAACCTTTTCCAGGGTAGTATCCTTCCATTTACAGGTAGTCCTTAACTTACAACAGTTCATTTAGTGACCATTCAAAGTTACAATGGCACTGAAAAAAATGCTTTATGGCCATTTTTCATAGTTATGACCTTGGTAGCATCTACAGAAACATATGAACAAAATTCAGATGCTGGGCAACTGGTTCATTGCGGTGTCCCAAGGTCATGTGGTTCATGTGGTCAAGCAAAGTCAATGAGGAAAGGAAGATTCACTTAACAACCAGGTACTAACATATCAACTGCAGCGATTCACTTAACAACTGAGGCAAAACAGGTCATAAAATGGGACAAAACTCACTTAACAATTGTCTCTGTATATTTTGACCACAGTTCCCAGATTTCTCAAATAGCAAACTGAAAAGGTTGATTTTAAGAGTTTTCTTCCGCATTGTACTGGGAACAGTTGACAGGTATCTTGTCTATCTGTAAGCTTTATGCGCATGTTTTGCTTATTGACTTGTTAGTTACAATTGTTTCACTACCAGATGTTTTATCAGTACAATCTTCTGAAGAAAACCTGATGGATTACTGTAATGCATGGACTAATCCTTGAAGATGGTTCAGAAATGGTGCTAGGTGAGTGTCACAGGTGCTACATTACTCCTGTAGAAATAACTATGTGCTTACTTGTTTACAAGACTAAGACCCAAGTTATATACAGGAGTATCTATTCTTTAAATCTAACCTCCACATCTTATGTTTTCAATGGAACATCTTTTGCAGGTCCAACTAGAGGTGGGTTCTGAATCTTCTTACTGCCGGTTCACTCAGGGTCGTGCCTCAAGCGCGCGTGCAAAGCATGCGAGTGAGCTCATGCGCGGAAATCAAAAACTATCTTCTGTGCATGCGTAGAACCAAAAATTAGCTTCTGCGCATGCGCAGAAGCAAAATCCAAGATGGCAATGCCCACGGAGCCACCGACAGAACCGGCTCCATACGTCACCGCGGAGTTACTACCTACTCTATAGAACCAGATAGAACCGGTAGGAACCCACCTCTGGGTCCAACCACTGATTATAGTCTCCTTCAAATTAAACCTGATTCCTGGGACAACATAAAAAGTCAATTTTGTTTTCCTGAGATCTATATTGTGGAACAAATTCCAACTCAGATCTGTCCTTACTACAGTTTTGGGAGGGGGTGGTGGCTTAAAAGCTGTCTTAACCAAGTCTTTTAAATTTCTTACATTTTTGTTCTACCCTTAATATAATTTATTTGTATTAAGTCAAACAGATCCATGCTTCTTTAAAACACACATTTTTACAATGTCCTATACTTACTAAATTTTGAGACAGTAGCGGATGGCATATGAATAACATGAAGCTAAAAAAAAAACTAAAGTTTTCGAAGGATAACGTTCTCCTGAATTACATATCTAGTGCATGGAATTTCACAACTAGACAACATGGATTCTCTGTGCACTTATTACGGCTAAAAAACCAACATCACAACATTGGAAAGATAAATGGATGACTCATTCACTCAACAGATTGGTGACATTCGCCATCTTTGAGTGGATTGCCTACAGATGTAGACTTTATATGGATAAGTGTAATGAAATCTAGAATTAATTTACACAAATGCTAGTAGATCAATAGAAGATAGGGTTATATAAATTAGAAATTAGCAACTGCTCATTGCTACATTTTTATTTTTTGCATTCTATATTTCACTTTCTTAATGCACTTCTTTGCATTATACGGTAATTATCTTTATGTTTTGCTTTTCTTTATTCTTGTTATTGATTTAAAAACAATAAAAATGAATTTTAAAAAAGTCAAACAAATCCATTCGGGTGTGGATGGCATAGACATTTGTAAATAAAACAAATGCACAAGTAATACATCCTTTATTAACTGGAGTCTCTAAGCTTTTTTGTAATGCTTCATCAGACTCTAACATGTACTAACAATAGCTTATTTATAAGGTGTCTGAACATAGCAACCACACTCCCAACGATATAATTTATGCTTTAGTGTTTTCATGATTTTCCAGAGAGAAGAAAATGCTTTTGGAGCCATACTGTTTTCAACTATAGTTCAGTTGCTTTTTTTAATGAGTCTGTCAACTAGATATTTAGTTTCCATGGAAATCCTTGTAACAACTTACACATTTGAATTCTGTAAAGAATATCTATAATGGGCAACAGAACATTCATTTAACAGGTGCTTTGTGAATATCTGTAAGGATGAATATGCCAAACGAGATTTAAAATAAATAAAAAATACATGCACAAATAAAAGTCTTTAATACTTACAGCCAACATGCATACAGAGAAGCTAGCCTTCTTTCTCTGAACTAACAGCATTACATTTCCCAATGATTAAGAACAGGTTTCCTTCCCCACCTTGGCATTTTTCAGATCTGTACACAACACACAGAATACTCAAGACATAAAGTGAAGAGGTAACTGGGAATTTGGGAATTTGGAAAGCTAAGTCTACCCACAACTATATATAGTTGTGTCAACTTGCAAGTGCCTATATCTTTCTTAGGTGCCTCTATCTTTATCAAGCTAGTTGTAGACTATTCAAGTTCTCTGTATCTATTGGGTACACAAAATAAAACAGCAAGTAGTTTACTCTCCTTGCATTTACAAAGAGCCAGAATTGAATTTTTAACTTTGTTAATCATCAGTCAGTTTTAGGAGTCTGGAACAGAGCCAGCTGGCTATGTTCAATAGCACGACTCCAAACAGCATAAAATATAAATTGTCAAAAGGAAAATCTTCTGAAAAGCATCCTTATAATTGGCTTCAATCAGGTGCAAATGATGAATCCACACAATAGAAAAGCCATATTGCAATGGAAGAAAAAGGGAAAAACAACCAGGGGATCACCAAATACCAAAACAACAACAACCACCCCAAAAGACACTAATATGCTTAATGGATATTTTTTGTTCTTATTTGAAGTATAGAGTTTTCATATTGTTATGAAAGTTAAGGTAAAGGTTCCCCCTCGCATGCATGATAGTCATTTCCGGATCTAGGGGCGGTGCTCATGTCTGTTTCTAGGCCAAAGAGCCAGCACTGTCCGAAGACGTCTCCATGGTCATGTGGCCGGCATGACTCAATGTCAAAGGTGCACAGAGCGCTGTTACCTTCCCACCAAAGTGGTCCTTATTTTTCTACCTGCATTTTTTATGTTCTTTCAAACTGCTAGGTTGTCAGAAGCTGAGACAAGTAATGGGAGCTGACCACGTTACGCAACACTAGGGATTCAAACCGCTGAACTACCGACCATCTGATCGACAAGCTCAGCATCTTAGCCACTGAGCCACCGCATCTCCTTTCTGAAAGTTACTTAACTTACAATATTTCAAATTTTGAATCTTATCACTCAATGGCAGAAACCAGAAACTGGAAACTGTTCCAGAATAGCAAGTTTATGTTTAACAATTCTTCAGGTTAACAGAATATGAGAATTAATGTCTTGTAAGTGAAGAAGAAAGTGGCCATGCTTTATTCTACCCAGAAAGGAAGGAAAAGTTTCCTTTCCTGTAGTCAACATTAAAATAAAAAACAGACTATTAACTTTTCACAAGGCTAATAAATACTTTTACAGGCTAGCATCTTTCACAAGTCTATTTACAAAACTCAGCTGCATTCATCGTGACCTTAAAAGCCACTACGGTTACTAATATCAACTGATATACAAATCTCTAACACTAATTAACAGGACTTTTATTTCTGACATGCTTTTCTACATAAGCAAATTATAAAAAATGCATTATTTCATTATTTAATCTTTGTTTATATTTTTGTTGTAGTAACTGAATGCCTCCAACCTCAAATTTAGCTACATGATGGGTTAACACATATTTCTTTGAATAGTGATTATCAGCTTAAATGGTAGCTTAATAAATCAGTTATCTAATATAATGTTAATTTCATATATGCGACTATTTTCCAAGGTCTTATAGAAAAGGGGAGTAAGTCCATTCAGTCTTAGTTTTGCTAATCATAACACGTGTAATGTAAAGATAAAGGAATAGATCAACAGACTAGAAAAAGTAAAATAGAAATGTAGGAGACAAGATGGTGATATGAAGCCATAGCATGAATGGCTCACCTGGGGATTTTGCTGAAGAGCATGTACTGGAGTACTGGCCACCCCTTTTTACTGTACTCATTCAATTGATAGAAAAAGAAAAAGAAGAAAGGTTATTCATAGGCAAGAAGAGAAAATGATAGAGAGAAAAGAAGAAAATTCAACTATTTGTTTTCTAGCAAAGATATGATAAACTTAAATATATTACCACAGACACCACTTAAACTAACATAAAAACTAATTCAACTATTGCAAAATAAAAGAGCAGGGGTGTAAAATGTTTCAAATCTGAATTATTTCAAGTTGAAAGCAGTCAATTATAAGTGTGAAACAGAAACTTTCAAGCATTTTTAAAGAGCTTCAAGCATAACCATGTTATGGGAAAGGTGAGGAAGTGAAGTTTGAAATTAAGTTAAAACCATGAATTTAGCAGAGCAAATATAGTTTCTGAGGAATAAATTTAATTACTGCCTTGTTTAATTTTAGTGTCATACAATACTGATGCTATGTTGTCAAGCACATTACATTATTTATCAGCTTGGTCCTTACACTTAGACTGCAGGGCACATATGATACTTTTGATATTTGTCTTGCTTGTTACCTGAGAACTGCCCTGAGTTCAGCCACCAACTTCTTAAAACATTCTGTAATAATGGTAGTCTTGTGTTTACATTCCCCACAACTTCTGACGTTGAGAAGCTGTTGCCCAGCACACTGTTCTCCACAACTATATTCTAAGTCAAAATGTCTGTAAGTACATTGATTACCTGAACCTAATTCAGTCTGTGTTGAAGTCTATTTAGGACAAAATCACCCATAGTTGCCCAAATTGGTGACTTCTTTCAGAAAAGAGGCAGAGAGAGTGTGCCTGCTGATCTGCTTCATTTCATCAGTATTTGACCATCATTTCCAGTTGGTATATACAATGGTCCCTCTCTTACTTGAAGGGACAATCTTAATAAATACTATTTTGTACCCTGACAGGGTATATATCCTGGCAGCTTTAATTTACAAAGCACATTTCCGCTTTATATGAAACTACTGGTTTATAGGTTCTGGAGCTGGGTATCGCCAATATGGAGATTTATTAATTATATTTTATGCCACCTCATTGTTAAATGAAATATGATGGTTTAGCCTTAAAAACAGTATGACTTACCCAAAACAATCAAAATAATTCATTAGTAAACTATAACATTACTATTAAAATACGAACTTCTTAATCATAGTAATTACTAAGTATTCTGGATCACAAAAGTTTTTTTGGGGACAGCTTAGTTTTAGCAGCTTTTTTCAGTCAGAATGGGGTGGGTGGGTGCCCTCAGGATTTCTATCTAGCAGGGGAATATTCCAGAAAGTTAGCGTCGTGACAGAAAAGGACAGACTACTTCCTCTTCGTTGAATGTTCAGTGAGAAGAAAATTTCAGTATACATACCTGGTATACTGGATATGGCATTTAGTTTGAAGCAAATAGTTATATAGCTACCTGGATTCAAAACCACATAAGACTTTATAGATAAAAAAATATCAAGATTTTATATTGAGCCCTGTTTGGTGCTCTGTGTGGTAATGCAATGGCTCTCTGCTTGCCAAAAGGCACTCTGCACCATCTGCAGCTTCTCAGCAGTCTTTGAAGGCTGCCCTATCTATAGCACATTGCAGTAATCTGTGTAGAAGAGGCCAGTAATGTGACTTCTACCAGAAAGGCTTATTTCTCCAGGAATGGTCAAAACTGGCACAATGGCTCACTCTAATTATAACTCCATCCCCTGCCTATATTTCTTCTATCCACATCCTCCAGGCCTCAGGTCAAGACATCTACTGTATCACTGGCTGATACCAAGGCTCAGATGAATAATAATAATAGCTGCAGAAAATTACAAAAATATAAAGACCTCATATAGAAGTAGAATGACTATGGCAAAGCAAAAGCAGTACCAATGCTAATAGGTGCCCTGTGTGCAATTCTAAAGCATCTAGAGGACTATTTAAATATCATCAGCATTGACAAAATCACCATCAGTCAATTGCAAAAAGCAGCTTTCAGGTAGATTTCAACTTACAACTGGTTGCTTAAGACCATTCATAGTTATGATGGACTCAAAGAAAAGTTACTTAGGACCCATGCTTGAAATTACAATTGCCATCCCACCCTTGTGGTCACATGAATGCATTTTGGGCTCTTGGCAACCAGCTCACATTTACAGAATAACAGAGTTGGAAGGGTTCTTATTCTAGTCCAGCCCCTGCTCAAACAGAAACCCTGCTTCTTCTTAAAAATCTCCTGTGTTGGAGAACCCATAACTTCTGGAGGCAACTCATTCCACTGATTAATTGTAAATTTCTTATTAGTTCTAGGTTATCTCTTTGATTGGTGTCCATCCATTGCTTCTTGTCCTGCCTTCAGGTGCTTTGGAGATTAGGTTGACCCAATCTTTTTTGTGGCAGCCCCTTAGATATTGGAAGACTGCTAGTTGCAGTGTCCCAGAATCATATAGTTGTGTTTTGCAAAGTTTTTGCTGTTTTTTTTTGGGGGGGGAAAATGCCCATTGGATAAGTTGGATTTGGACTTATGATAATTTAACAAGCATGTGATTGGCCTAAAAACTGCAGTTAATTACTTAACATCCATTGTAAAAGTAGAGTTAAAATGTGTCTGGTTGTGTGGTAACTCAGCTTCTGACTACGACGACTAAATTGTGATCATAGGTCAGAGTCTACTTGTACTTGGAACAGTTTACATCTTGCAACAATACCTTTACATTATGAAAGAACAACATTTGCTGACACCAGTCCTTGGGAAGGGCTCAGTAAGCAGTTAAAAATGCCCAATCAGTTTAAATATCTGGCAGACTCTGTGACCCACCATAAATTAAATTAAATTACATTTATATACTGCCCAAATCCCAGCAATTCTGAGGGGTTTACCAATTGTTAAAAAACATTTAAAAACAAGGAATACAAAATTACAAAAACAATACACGTCAAAACAGCACATGCTAATCAATTAAAAGCCAACCACCATCATGTACTACCACGGCATAGTCTACCAGGCCACCCACCATGAAATTTCCAACTATTTCTCAGTTACCAATGTCCCTGGCTTTTTTCCTGGTCTCCCACGCCCTTTTGTCCCCCCATGTACCAAATACTTAAAAAAAACATGTTTTGGGTCAGGCATTGGCCACATGAAACAATTGTTCAATGCATGGAACAATCTGTGCATGTAATATTTGCCATATCCCTTGCTGAGATTTATAGTGGTTTAAAGGTTGTAAGTTGCTTTGCGGGAGCGTGCTAGAGTGCTTGGTTCTTAAACACCTTTCACATGTTCCTTGCTGTTAGTGAAAAAGGCAATGATCACAGTTTCTTATGCTCCCTCTACGTAATTGCCTCCTTAGAGATGTTGAAATGTTACTGAATGTTTAAAAATGAGTTAAGCTTATTTGTTGCAACACATTACATGTTTTTTCATATGGTTTCAGAGGTATTTTATTCCTTGTTTTGTGTATCATTTTACATATTGTACTGGCAATTTTTGTTAGCTTAAATGCTTAGCCTCTAATTTCTGATTGCTTGATTCTACCACAGGGGTCGAGTCACGTATGAAAAAATGAATTTCCAAAGAGCAGTTCTGTTTTCAATTACCTGAAGCTGGGGACTTGCTTCGACGTGAAAGTCCAGGACTTTTAGATCCAGAATACCTTGTTGTTCCAGATGCACGAGAATAAGATGATTTCCTAACACGGCATTCTGCAAACAACACAGATGGACAGCAGAATAAATATTTTCAATGTACAACCACTTTAATTGAAATATTTTTTTCCGTGTATATTTTGCCAGGATGTGATCAGATGAGTTACTCTATAAAAGGGGTGTCAAACCCGCATCATCACGATGGCATCGCGTATGGCAACTTTCCCCCTTCGCTAAACCAGGCATGGGCGTGGCCAATGCGTGATGCATCTGGCCCATGAGCCGCGAGTTTGACAGCCCTGCTCTATAAGAATGAATGATATATTGTGTACATCATGATCAATCAGTGAGTTAATACATACAAATGGGCTAAATTCTTATAATTCATAAAGCATTTAGGTATGCTTACCACTATGGTCCAGAACAAAATCATCTTGAGCATAACGGTATTTTTCAGGTCCACAGGCAATAAAAACATCATCGTCACCAAAAAAGTCTTGCAAACAGGTAACCTTTTTTTTTTTAAAAAAAAGCAACATGTCACAAGGGGTCATCAGGGACTAAGAAACAGACATTATGCATTTATGATCTGCCTTGCGTAGGCAATTGCTGTTGCTTGTGCCATAAACACAAATTGACAATGAATGGTAGTATATGTACAATTTCTATTATTATTTTTCCCTATTACCCCAATGTCATGACTCTGGATGCTACTCATGAATCTCAATGGTGATCTTAACATGAAAATAATCACATCAATAAAAGCAATCAAGAACAAGTAATGGATGACATCCTTATACTAAGCGGCACAGAAAGACCATTCTATGCCATAGCATTGGGGTCCCAACTCTTCTGATCCATGCACCCTCACGTCTCCAGAGGACAGCACCCTAAGAAGGCCCTCTCTGAATGACCTAAAAGGAAGAGAAGACTCATTCTGGATAAGCCAGTGCTTAAGGTAAATCCAGTGTCATGCCGTATAAGGCTTTATAGGCATAGCACTTTGAATTGAGATTGGAAGTAGCAGAGCACCAAAAAAATAAGTGTCATTCTACATTCCCAGAAAGAGCCCATTTTACAGGTCTAACCATGCAGTAAAAGGCTGTGCGTTACTGCCATTAGCGTCTTCTAGTCAAGGTAGAGCCCTTACTGGTACTTCCTAGTCATAAACCTATTTCTTCAGAGGCACCATGACTTCAATCTAGAGCTAAAAGTGGGATTAATTATTTAGGAAAGCCAAAAATCTCTATAAACAAATAGTAAGATTGTTTTGCATAGGCTTAGTGAGATTGTCCCCGACAGTCACAAGACATAGCTAATGTCCACAGCATTTCAGCCCCAACCCAATATGGCAAAAATATAATTGATGTAGGATAGTAATGGTATGTCACTCTTAACTGACGGGTGGCCAATCTAGTAATTCCACATAGATGTTAAATAATGCCCACCCCGGCCACACCTACCCCATTCATTCCCACCCTGGTCCCCTGAGGTCAAACACAACCCTGATGCGCCCCTCAATGAAATCAAGTTTGACACCCCTGATAAAGAGCCAATTATTATGTAA